>BQNB010036345.1:0-50196 GCA_026074375.1 Tanacetum coccineum
GACCCGCTGGCCCAGTAGCGATAGTAAATAGATTGGCCCATATTCGTAGAAATGGGTCGGGACATACTATGGGTCAACAAAATTGATTTGGAAACATTGGCCATTTTAGAAGTATTTGAAAAATAAAACTTTTTACGTGACTTGGCCTATTGAGAAACAAAAACCTCTGAAAGTTGATTAATCTTTGCATAATTTGCCGGTTTTATTTCTTTGTTCAATTGTTTCATTTTTAATTGACTCTCTTGAGCAAGTTGTAGTGTCTCCTCCGAATCATACACAGCAGGAGGATCATGCTTTTCTAATAGAACTTTGCCATTATACAAACTCTGTTGTTTCTGCTGAGCTTGCTTGAGATAAAAAGGATTTTGATAACCCAAAGCCATTTTATGTTCGGTGTGGTAAAACGAGTCTAGCTTAGGTGAAAGCATGTGCATCGTTTGAATCGATTGACCCGTTTTGACCAAAATATTATCTAATTCCTTTATCTTATTCTCAAGTTGAATTTGTTTATCAAGAAGCTCGTCTTCGCGTATTTTGAAATCAGACTTCAACCTTTTCTTTTCTTCTTGAAGAGAAGAACCGGTCGACTTTTCATTTGAAAGCTGTTTATTTAAGTTTGAAATTTCTTCATTCAAAGACGTTATTTGTTTACCTGAACTTAAGTGAAGTGCATTTATCTTTTTAGTAAGACACTGCTCTTGATAAACAAACTGTTGATAACACCTTTCAAGTTTGTCATATTTTTCTTGACTAATTTCAAAACACTTTTCTTAATTTTTATATCTAGCAAGCTTTGTGGTCAATTCAGCATTTGTTTCTTTCATTTTGCGATTGACCGAGTTGACTTTCTCAACTTCAGTAACTAAATTATGAAATAATGATTCTTGCTACGCACGTGTTTCCTCAACAGTTATACAATGTTGTTCTACTGTTCCCCCACCTTGTTCCACGCTAGAAACCTCAGAAATAACATTACTATCATTATGTGGTACTTGGTGTGGTTCAGGAATGGGCTCGAGTAGCTTAGTATATTGCTCCTCTTGAGTAAACATATTAAATATCTCATCATTATAGCAATTGTCATGAAGTTGTACCTCAGCTGACCCGTCTAAGTCATAGACGGGAGCTTTGTCACTCTGAGTGCCCGATGTGGATGCTTGCTGCAAATTAGCCATCAAAATACAGTTTGCATTGACTTCCTCGATCTCATCAAGATCTGCTGCAGCAGCCATCAAATCAAACTCTTCAGCTTGTAGTTGGATTACTGCTTCTTCCTTTTGAGCAATCAGCAACTGAGTCTGAAGATAAGCTACATCCCTTCTCCTTGGTCTGACTGTGTAGTTTCTAGCAAGATGACCCAATCCTCTGCAGTTGTAACACCTTATCTGATTACCATTATTCCCATTTGCATTACCCTCAGCCCGTGTTGCTACAACATTACCATTCCAATCTGATTAGCTATACCTGGAACAACAGTTACCCAATTCTGATTTCCAACATTCTGGACACCCAGATTCTGAATTGCATTCTGAACAACTTGATTCCCTACATTTTACCCAACATACTATCTAAACTGATTCCCCCATTTCCTCCAACCATCTACAATTGATTATCTTGACCCAAATTCATACCCGGCTGAGCAATTTGCCTATTTTGAGGGTTGGATGAAATTCTCTGGTTGTTGTTGGTTAATGTAGAGTAGTTTAGTTTGAATGCCTTGACCATTAGAACAAGTGTCATGTTCATTGCAGTTGTGAGGTATGTATTGTCTTCGGGATTTGGCATAGATTGTTGCATGTAGTTCTGGTTGAATGATGGTTGCGGGTTATAGTTGTTGTTGGGTTGTGGTTGTTGTATGTAGGTACTTGCTGATGGTAGATCTGGGTGAAACACTGGATAATTGAAAGGCTTGTTGGAATTTACCATGAGTGCTAAAGGATCTTGTGTTTTTGTAAGTTGTTCAACTCTTAGTTCATCCACCTCTTTTTGATTGTACTTCAAGAAATCATACAGCTAAGTGTAATCTGCTGTATGCAAGTCCTTTGTTTCATGAACTATGGTAACATGTCGACTCCATTCTGGTTGTAAGTTGTTTAGGAACTTGAGATTACTGGCAATCTTTTCTGAAAAGTGTTTGTTTATCTTGAAATCATTCATCAATTTGGAGAAGCGATGATAGTAAGACTTAATCGATTCCCCATCAGTAGAAGTAAACCTTTCCCATTCATTAAACAACTTAGCCTTCTTCTCTTGAATTCCAATGTCAGAACCTTTCATCATTTACTGAACACGTAACCAGATTTCCTGAGCAGTTTCACAACTATCAACAGCAGCATAGATGTCTTCGGGAAGACCGTGAAGTATGGTCTGAATTGCTTGATCATCA
This sequence comes from Tanacetum coccineum, assembly GCA_026074375.1. Classification (NCBI taxonomy): domain Eukaryota; kingdom Viridiplantae; phylum Streptophyta; class Magnoliopsida; order Asterales; family Asteraceae; genus Tanacetum; species Tanacetum coccineum. The sequence continues at coordinate 2,387 of BQNB010036345.1, forward strand.
GCTTCCATTTGTTTAATTTCAGCTTCCGTGAGTTCATCGTCAGTTTGTTCATGAAACGTTTCAGGAACAGGAACTGCACAGGCTGCATCACCTGGTTCAGGAATCATTCGTCTGACATAGGGACCATTTATAATGGAGTTGTAGATTAACTTTCCATTTTGTCTACTTTTTGCATAACGAAGAAGACGAGACGAACATGGAACATAGTTCTCTTTGTTAAGCATAGGAGGACGGTTTTCGGAACGAGCTACATAAATGTCTTGTTGAGTCGATATTGCAAAAGTGATGTGAAATGATAAGTTAGGATCGTTTTATTGATTATGATTAAAGTCCTTGGGATTGTACGGGATTTTACACCTCTATGACTTAAACCGGAAAAGAATAAACTTTTTCGGGATTTTACAAAGTCAAGAAGAAACCATGAAATGATGATTGTTTGTTGTTAAGTTAAATGTCTAATAAGTCCCTTTTTTTGATTTAGGTTGATGGTTTGTTAAGGTAAATAAATTGTCTTTTAAAGTCCAAATTGTCCAAAATTAATTTCACCGAAAATGGCCTGTACCGAAAATGGAGTTCACCAAAAATGGTAAATTAAAATGATTTTCGGTACTGTCTTGAAATAACCAATCCGCAGGGCAAAGAAACTGATCAAACCGCTAGCCTTAAAGTAGACAAACCACCACCAAGAATTGAGACAAACCGTCACTTGAAATTAGAGTAAACAACTGCCTACCCAAAGTAGCAAACCACTGCCAATTCTTATGATCAAACCGCTATCAGTCTCAAACCACTGGCAAATCTATTTTACCAAACCGCTGGCAAGAGTACACTAAACCGCTGCCTGTCAAAGCTTAACAAACCGCTAGGACAATTTTACTCAAACCGTTGCTTATATATTTCTCGGTAAACCGCTACCTGCTTTGTCCCGTTAAACCACTGCCTAGAAAACTCACCAAACCACTACGGATTTTTGAATTGGGCCGAGTAACGTTTAGGGAAGACCAAGAAATAATCAAACCGCTACTATGACATGTAAACCGCTACGTAGAGGTTTGGTTAAACCGCTGCAATTTGAATTTGTTAAACCGCTAGCCCTTTTTATCCAAACCGCCACCTTAATAAGTTAAAACAAGGTACGTTTTTGACCTATATATCAAACCGCTGCTAGTACACAAATTTGTTTATATGCTCACACTTGACTAACAAATAAAATTTGTACCTTTCAACTTCCAAACCGCCACCAAGGTTTTATAACAAGACAAAATAAGCAAAAGAGCTACGAAATAAGCTTAAACCAAATCAAATAAGCTTGCTACCTACTCGAATAAGCTATAAACTTTAAAACTAAGAAGCTACAAGATAGATTATCAAGGAAGTACAAGGCTATATCGAGTTAAGTGAGTAAAACCAAACCAAACCTCTATGTTGAACTTATAAACAAGCCGAACATAATAGGCTAAAACAATCAAGCTTAAAGCTTATTTAAACCACGAAATGAAGAACCAAAGAAGCTATACGATAGACAAACTAGAGAGAGCTAGATTTGTCAATCCAATAACCACAAATCAAAGTAGGTCGTAGGCATAAAAAGAGAAAAAAACAAGGACGAATTTGCTTAAGTAATAAGCTACGAATAAGCAAACCACAAATACTAAGAAACCTTGAGCTCTTGATACCACATGTTACACTTATCAAATCACACACAAGAACACGCGAATTACTTGTAGTTCTAGAGAGAGAGAGAAGTTTTAGAGAGAGAAAATAACAAAAGAAAAATGGCTACACATTAATGAAAGTAAAAATGAGCAACACCCTCTCCACATGAGGAGAGGGCTTTATATAGTAGAGTACATGGGCCAGCCTTGGGTTTAAGTGGGCTTTCAAGGCCGGGCTTGATATCTAATGGGCTTTAAAGCCCGTAACTAGGCCCAATTAGCTTATAGAATTCCCGGTATCATTAACTAGGCTAATACAAGGTTCGGAAATATTAATGACCATCACTTCACATAAAACTAGGTCTAACAATATGTGGCCCACACTTAGTGTTCTAAAACTTATTCGTCACATCGTAAACTTAATAAAATGTTGTAACGTGATTTAGTTAGTTGTCGGATGTTTTTGCGGGTCAATAAAAGGTGTACTTTTTATAAAACGGATATTTTACGAATCGAGTCTATTAAAAAGGAAAGTTGTTATTTTAAGAAAAGTGATGTCGAAATTTCATAAATATTGAAAATGTGTCGAAAAATACATTTTATTATCAAACTAATAATAAAATGGAGAAAAACGTTAGGAGTCGGGTCTAGGTTAACATTTACGGTTATCGAGTCAAACTTTGGTGTGTCGGGTCACTAAAAGACGAAATACAATTAAGACGAAATATACTAAAAGACAAAATACAATAAAAGACGAAATACACTAAAAACAAATTTATTTTTGAGAGTTGTTAAAGTGTCGAGACTTGTTAAAAGCTCATAATTTCGGAAAGTGTGTTTTGAAATAATACACCTTGTCTACTCATGTTCGGATAACCAGTCTTTGCGCAAAGAGTTATTTCGTTGTACATCATTCTTAAACAACAACTATATGCTAGGTTGTCGCTAGGACCGTGTGATTCGTCTTCACTTGATTAATTTCTTTTGATCCATTGCTCGCTTAAGGTGAGTTCATAGCCCCACTCTTTACTCGTTTTTAATAAATATTTTATAACTTGGGGAAAGAAACATTGCTTGCTTTTAAAACTGGACACGAGTACTATACATGAGAATTTCTATGTTTACGTGTTGCCTAAGTAGCGTTTAGACCACTATTGCCCGAATTATCATGAACCGTTAATTATCTTTAACCGACTGGCTAGTTAAGTGAGCGTGAGTGAATAAATAGATCTATTAGGACTAATAATCCCTATCCGGGTTTGGTGATTTCTTACTGGTTGGGTACTTGACGGACTGTACAGGCCAACAGATGTATATCATGTCAAAATTAGTTAGGTGGTCTTTGGTCGGACACCTGTAAGGGCAAGACTTATATTGCAGTGTACATGTTATCTTCCACTATTAGCCTCGGTGTCATGAGCTTATTGCAACGTAAATACCTCTTTATGTGAAGTTGTATCTCTTATAACTGCTACATATGTTTTGAAATCTTGTGGTCCACACTGATAATATTTGAACTAAACCTATGAATTCACCAACTTTATGTTGACGTTTTAAGCATGTTTTTCTCAGGTGCTTAGCTTGGATGTCGTTGCTTGAATTATGTGAAGTCTTTTGCCTGGACCGATTTTCAAAAATTTATTTATGTTTTTAAATACCGTTGTTAAAACTCATTTAAGCTTCCACATTTTAACTCGTAAATCATTTGAATTAATCGATGGAAAACTTATTACTATTTTAATTTAATGCAACGGTGTTTATTTTCAAAACGTACCCTTAGAGGTCGTTCTTTATGCTTTGTACTTGAGATATTCATGAAAGTCACGCCCCCGGACGCTTACTCTGACACGACCCTATTTGGGGGTGTGACAGATTCTTTCTTTTCACCCTTTATCTTAACTTTTCTTTTTCATTCTTCAACCTCTTCAATGCTTACCAAGACTTCATCACTAACACCTTGTTGGGTTTGTTCCAGTGTTAGCTCAGTCTTAGTCTGCATTTTTTCCTTATTCTCACTTTTTCTCCTTTTTGTCATACCTATGGACTTCTATTCTAACTAATGGAATGCCCCTGGGTAGATCCCTCTGGTTTTGGTTGGATCGTGGGAACGAACACCTATACCTAATCACCTTATAACTCCAATTAATTAAATACATTGTCGGTCTTTTGGTATTGTTCACAGCCTTAAAACCATTTGAAAAACACCAATCAAGGTACTTTGTGACATAAATCAAAACATTTAGTACCTCAATGGTTTTTAACTTTCAAAATTGCTCCCCCTGCATATGTGCATCGATAACCAAAATTGTTTAGCACATACGAGGAAAAAGCTGCACTAGAGTCATTCAGATCACATTTTACAAGTTATATATATTTTAATCACATTTTCTCCCCTTATCAAAAATGTTAAATCTCTTGATATTTTGGATATCAATTGATTCAAATATATGTATGAAAATTATTTGGGGAGAAGAATGTTCAGATTATATATGATAAGCCTTATTAGGAATATTTTAATGCTCCCCCTTAATTTTTGAGAGAATTATATGGTGTTTGAGTATGTTAATTAGAAATTTTTTGAATTTACTAAGAAATTCTTGAAAATTCGTACTCAAACACTATATATGCCTATTTTAATTGTCTACACTACTTATTTACATATATACTTTTATAATTACGAGAGAGTGACCTAAAATGGAGTAGGACAAAATATGACAGAGTCATATTGTCCGTTCAAGTAGTCTGAGGTCTTCCGCGTAATGTCTCCCACCAACGAACTTTTCCAAGCTCATCATTAACCTTCTCTCTTGCAGCAGCTTATCGATAGCCTTAATCATGATGCGAGACCTTTGTCTGTCTAAATTACTCTATCTTCTTTTCGGCAAGTAATTCATCCTCAGGTTTGAAGCAATATCATGAAGAACAGTTCTAATAGATGTGAGCGTCCCGTCACTAAACTTGTAAAGTTCATCCGAGCGCATCAACCTGCATTTGTTGCACTTGTCTACATAGATAATTCCTTGAGGATTCCTGTATGCAGTGTATGGAGTTCTGTTGGAGATGTCAGACCTGAATGTCTCTGGTTTGGTGATATTGAGCTTCTTTTGGTAGCTTTTGACTCCCAGTTGAAGGTCTTCTACCCATTTAAGAATGACAATACGTCTGGTAAACATCCGTAATGCCACACCCAAGTCGAAAATGACGTCTCTTTCAAGATTGAAGAGTTTCTTTTGAACCCAGAGAAGCAGCATGTCTTCAATATCATGCATGTGAAGTCTTGGAAAGTCACCTTCCTTGAACTTGCATAGTTGCTGATCTTCTCTTCGAACTTCAATCTCTTCCAGATAACCATAGTCATACCACTCCATAACTTTCACTTTGGTTACTGCTATGATTCTTTTCGCGAATTACACATCATATTTGGACACCCTGTTGCTTGCGAATCCATAGAATCGTTGTCGTTTAGGACCTCAATGTGTAATACCCAAACAACATATCTATTATAGGCTACTTTTACTGGACTCTATAACGATGGAACCATGTCTTCAATGCTTGGAATATCATACTTAGCAGCCTTTATTTTTGTTGTAGAAGTTGTATATTTCTTGCTTGAACTTCCTCCTCTCAAATACTCGAGATCATTATTGATGAAGTAGTCAACAGGAACAACTTGACGACCTTGATTCATAATCAATGGTAGTGGCTTGCTAAGGTCAAACAAATATTCTTTTGCTTCAGGGTAATTCCAGTCCAGTCGATTAGTTACAGCTTTATAACATTTTTTAAAGTTATACTCGAGTTCCACATGGCTTCTGCAAGTCCCTTTGAGAAGATTAAAAGCAAGTCTAACAAGATGTTCTTGTGTCAGATTATTAATCTTAAGATTCTTCATGACATATGCGAAGAAGTCGATAGGAGTGCTTATAAGCTTGTTGAAAGAGATAGGAGGTTTTTCTGCTTGAGCAATTTTGCTGATCTACGTTCGAGGTGGTCTAAAGTCAACTAATTTTCTAACATTCCAATCTGAATCAGGAGTCGGAGGCCTTTCAGGTTCCTTGAACCAGTCATGCTTTGGATCGGCCTTGACATTGGATTGATCATCAGTATTACCCATGTATTGTCCTTGATTATGTGGCTCTTGAGTGTTTCCAGCCTCAAACACTGTCTCCTCTGCTTGTGCAGACTTGTCCGTAGATTTTGGCTGAGATTTGGACGTGCCTTTGGAAGTGCCTATGGAAGTTTTAGCCGACTTGGCCTTCTTAGATGGTTCAGTGTCTTTGCTTGTTTCCGTCTCTTTAACCCTCGGTCTAATCCAGCGGAAGGGCCTTCATCTTTATCAACATCATCTTGTTTCCTTTTCTTTAATTTATCAGCAACACCTTCGTACATAGCATCTCCATCCTCAAGGATTGACTCAATGAGTGCATGATATAGAGCTCTTTGTTTAGGACTTCTGTTAAATGACTTGAAGTTTGTCATTGTTTGAAACAAGGTTGTTTTCTGATCAAATTCTTCATGTGCGAAGGTATCAGATGAACTGATAGTTTCTTTAGGCACTTTCTGCTTTCTTGCATGCTCCATCTTGATTTCTCGGATGTCTTCTACACTTTTCTAAGGTGCATATTGCTGCCTGAGTCTCTCTAGAGTCTCAGCTGGAACAGAGTGTTCTTTAATGATGTCAGCAACGTTTTTCTGAATCACCTTATGCATAGCATCGTCTAGGCTTGATCCGAGATACTCATTTACAGCTTTTGGGACTTCAGATTGAATTGTTGAAATAACTTTTTTGGAGTTATCAACATCTTTGAGTTCTTTAACATCCTTCTCCAAATTAGTTACTCTTAGTTGGAGAGCAGCAAGGGTTTCAGAATCAGAAACAGTAGTCGTTGAGGTTGTAGCTTCAGTTGTTATTGGTGTTGAGATTGGTGTTAATTGTTGAAGGTGAGGAAAGAGTGATGACATAAGAGTAGAAATAGTTATTGACGAAGTAGTAGCGACTATCTCAGGTGGATTAGCAACAGTATGTTCGGGGATTACAAACACTGAAATGGTAAAAAGAGGTGAGGTACGTAGAACTTCATGTTGAATATTAGTATCCAACATAGAGACAACTTTAGTGTCAACCGAGGGAATGTTATCAAAGTTAAGATATTTAGCAGCATAGTCAGATGAAATAAAAGAACTTGGAATTGGACCTTCAGTCTTCTGCGTTGCATGAGCATCATCCTTGACTTGATTACCTGCATCCTCTTGATTAACGTTCACGTGACCAGCAACTGTCATCTCTTTATCATATTTCTCTTTGTCAGCAGGCTCATCATCTGTCAAACTAACGTTAACATTACCATATAGCTCTTCATTTATTCTTTCATACTCTTCCTTAGTTACATCATCTGTTTCACCTTTTGTTTCTTCATCAGTAGGTACATAGTCATCATAAGTATATACAGACTCATCATCTGGTGTTTCTTCTTCTTCATCATCAAATTATGTCTGTTCATCATCAGCTTGTTCGTGATCATCATCACTTTGTTCATCTTCATCATCACTTTGTTCATTTGCTTCATCACCACTATCACCCCAAGATTCGTTATCACTTTTAGAAGAATCCGCAGTGGACACATCGGGAACCCCTGGTTTTAAACCAGTTCCTTTACTTGTGTCTATCGACTTGCCTTTTGGCTTATCAGGAACCTTTGATTCAAAATCAGCTCCCTCACTTGAGCCACCTGCTTGATGAATGGTGGTATCTCGTTTGCTTCTTCTAAGGGCCTTTTTCAATTAAGCTTTCTCATGTAATGCGGCATCAGATATCAATTCATTTCCTTTGCTCCTTTCTGCCTTAGCCGGTGCCTTCTTTTTTGACACAGATACACCAGGAGTGTCTCGGATTTAAACACCAGTAGATTATCTTTTAGTAGCAGGTTTCTTAGAAGATACAGCTTTCTTAGCAGGTTCAGGTCCTTCTTCCTCTTTGGTGACAGGAGTTCTCTACTTTGAAGGAGAAGCATGTTTCTTGAGTTTCCTTTTCATCTTGGGTGATTCCGCACCAGTGGCATATGCAAGATAAGTCTTGTAGGCATCAGAGTCCCGCATTGGCTGATTAGTCATCCTTTTGGGAAGTCGTGCTCCATATACTTGGAAGTCATCAGACCTGGAGACAAATCTCATGGGACTCAAAATGCTGTCATCCCGAGCAGTATGCATAAACATTCTGTTTCTCATCGAAATTGACTTGTCTTTGGAGATGAAATGATGAATGATAGATTTTGTGAATCTGAGATAGTACATCTTTTCTTTCTTCTTGTGGTCTCTGTTCTCTATTTGGAATGTGAATTCTTCCCAAAGTAGTTCGACAAAATTAACCTTCTTCTTATAGAACATTCCCCATAGAATTTAAGCTCTTGAAAGTCGGAGCTTGTCAAGACCCGTAATTTTCCCAGATAAGCACTTGTTGATGATTACAGCAAAAGTTCTCCATGGTTGGTACATCTGATCAACGACCACTTCAGTGACAGATTTATTGTCTCCTTTATGGCCAAGTTCCTTAATGAAGGAGACACTTTCATCATCTGACGGGAGTTCATCAAAGTCTTTATTCGAAATTCTAGGACATATCTGAAAGATTTCTCTGAATACTTCCATATCAATTATGTAACTCTTCTTATCAATCTTGAACTTATAAGTAGTAAAGTCTTTCTTATTGATGGTGAACCAAAACTGTTGCATATATATCTCTGAAACATCTGTAGTGATGAGGAAAGCGGGATAGCAAGTAGTAAGAGCAAGAGCATCCAAAACAACTTGATATGTGGGTTCTTTTTTAGTCTTTGCTGGATCAATTCTCATATTGCACTTGCCGATCTCGACTCGTTTCTCAAGTGGTACCAAAGCATTGTCTAGAGCAACTTGTTGAGCGGCAGTAGTAGTCATGGTTCTGCTAAGATTTGCCAAACACAGTTTATACACAAACAAACATATATGTATTTTACTGAGTGAGAATTTGGTTCATGTTGATTGATTTTAGATGCGTGGAGGGAATTATGATAGATGATCAAGCACAGTTTATTAGGCTTTGAATTACATCAAAGATAGAATTAACAACAACTAGTGTATCAATATAGATTGATAGACAAGTAAGTAGCTAGATTGATTACTAAGAAAAATTACCCTAAATCAATCTACTAGTGAAAAAATTAAGGTATAATTCGCCTAGTACAATTGCTTAATTCGCCTAAGCATATTTTCATAATTCGCCTAACCAATTTTGCATAATTTTCCTAAGCATATTTGCATAATTCGGCTAAGCATTTTTGCATAATTCTCCTAATACAAAGTTGCATAATTCGCCCAGGTTAAAGTTGCATAATTCGCCAAAGGTTAAAGTTGCATAATTCGCCTATCACAATTTTAATGAACATACAAACTTAACTTTCAAGCATCCAAATCAGTTTATACATGTCCCTTAGCAACCATAAACAGCTTATGAACCTTTTATAACATGAATTAACCACAAAAATATCAAGTTATGCAAGTTTCGACTCGTATGAACACTAAAACCCAAGATTTTCAAGTTTTGGTGTTAAACCTTGTTTTAGTACACTCTATTACTCACATAGGAACATTGTAACACTTCTTAACACAAACCTATGAACTTTTTCAAGTTCTTGACCCTAAACCCACATTTTCGACACTAAGAATCAAGACAAACTCATTCAAACTTTAACCATATTAAAAACAGTTTCAAACGAGTATCCCATATCCCTTAGAGATCAAAACCCCCCAATCAATTTAACATAAACTTCACTTTTATTTTTGATAAACCCTAAACCAATTTTAAGGAAATTCGAGCAACAATGAGTGTTTTAGGCAAATTCAATGTGATTAGAAGGATGTTAGGGTATAATGAACAAGTTTCTAGTTTACCTTGAGGATTAAAAAGCTCTAAATCTTGGTGTTCTTGATGTGGCGATTTCAAATGAGAGGGAAAAAGGGGTGTGTTTGTTTTGAGTGTTTAAAAAAACGGGCGGGGGTGTTTGTTTTATTTAAAATCTAATTTTTTGCACAAATGCTACCCCAAGTTTATATCCTATTACATTACCTTTTAATGATTTTCTAAGGTTAAAACTAGTTTTACTAATGGCACAACTAGACCCTAAAAAGTTTATTAAACTAGACTAAGCCTTCCATATTGCAATTTATTTCCTAAAAGCATAAACACATAACATATAAGCCCCAAATAAGTTAAACTTAATTAACTCCTCCTTAAATATTAATCCGTTTTTGTTTAAAACATTTTTACATTTATCACTTGATGAATTTTGAAAAAGATAATTTGACAATTTCTCCCCCTCAAATAATGTCTCGTTTTCTATTTAAAGAGCTATAGACATTGTTTGAGTGGTCAAATGCCTTGAAAAATGATTTTCTGATGAAACCAAAAGATGATTAAGTTTTATCTTGAAAATCAACACCATAAAAATAAGGTTTCTCTTATTTTGACAAAGAAATGCATTGACACGTACATTAATTTGTATAAAGTAAGCACATGTTGTGTTACAAAGTAAACACAAGCCTTCGAGTGAATATGAAGTAATTCATTTCCCGAGAAAAATAAATTTCCCGTTGTGAGGTCAAGTTTTTTTTTGTCAAAATACTTGCCTTTAAATAGAAGACCAGGTTGCTATAAAAAATAATAGCAAGCCATTGACATGTTTTGAAAACTTTTATAACTTCTGCTCGAAATTCATTTACAGCCTCGTATCATTATTGAATGACATTTTTAAGGCCGTAAATGTTATCGATTTTCAAAAGACATGTCATGAAAACCTATTTTTGTATTTTTCTAATTTTTTTAATTTTGTATTTTCTTTTCTGGTTTTATATTTTTATATTTTCTTTTTGAAAGATTTATATAAAATGAAAAATCTTTTTGGGTTTTTATATTTTCTTATATACATATAATACACAGGATATACCACGAGTTGTCACCATTGCTCGTCCTCTTCCTCTGTCAGACGTTTTAGCGTTTCTAGAGACATGCTTCTCATACCATGCTTTTCGATCAAGAAGTTGAATCTTTCTCGTGGCAAGGGTTTGGTGAAGATATCAGCCAGTTGATATTCAGTCCGAACAAAGTATAGTTCCACTATTCCATTCTCCATTTGCTCCTTTATAAAATGGTAGCGTACATCGATGTGCTTGGCTCTTGAGTGTTGAACGTTGTTGCATCATAGAGCAATCACACTTTTGTTGTCGCAGTACATAGGAATCTTATTGAATGTAAACCCATAGTCTGTTAGTTGTGATCGCATCCATAGGATTTGAGCACAACACCCAGATAAGGCAATATATTCAGCCTATGTAATCGATATCGCATTACTTTTTTGCTTCTTGGAAGACCAGGTAACAAGTTTATCCCCTAAGAATTGAGCGCTTCCTGATGTACTACGTCTAGTATCCTGACACCTGCGTGATCTGCGTCTGAATATGCTGTTAGAGACATACCGATATCCTTCGAGTACCAGAGACCCATGTTAATGGTTCCCTTTAGGTATCGAAAGATCCGCTTAACCGCATTTATGTGCTTTTCGAAAGACGAAGTCAAATCGAAGCCAAAAGTCAACCAGTCAAAAAGTCATAAGGGAAAGTCAACCCCGACAAAGTCAAAGTCAACCAAGTGAAGAAAATACAACTTAAGGGACTAAAATTGCCAAACCTCAAAGTTGATATTACAGAATTAAAAAGAAAAGGGGTGAATTATAAAAAAAATTTTTATTTCTGCTATTTACTTATAAGGAATATAACTCTAGGGCAAAACTGCCAACCCCTAGAGTTGTATTAAAAGGACAATTTTGCTAATCAGGATTTATTTATTTAGGCTGAGGGGGGGCATTTCTGCCAAACCCTCAAACCTATATCACCACAAGGACCAAGTTTGCAATCAACCTTATATCCTTGAGGGACTAAAAGTGATAAACCCCCAAACCCAACTCCTGTCACCCCCAACCCAGGTACAACTAAGTTTCCCGCCATAAACAAAACCCAAAACACAAAGCCTGTGACACCCTCCCCTCTCCCCATAACAACTCAATCCAGGTTTTTCCCAGATAAAAACCTTGAACCCTACACATAAACTCTAATCCTATTTCGCCAATTCACATTCTTTCAATGATAGATCCAATGGCTACGATGACTCAAATGAGCACAAATGTCCGAGGAAGGCCAAGATTGAAGCTTTGATTTATACTCACAAAACAAGACACCTTGTTTTTCTGTCTCACAAAAGAAACACAAGACCAAAGGCACCAATACTTTAAAGTTTCTTGTATATATAGACGGCAATTGTAAGCCTAAGTAGGGATTAATTTTGGTTTTTTTATTAAATTTAACTTAGTTTTACTTGTTGTTCATAGCATTGTATTGTGTTTTAAAGTTTTAATGAAATTCAAGTTTGTTGCAAAATCTGTCTTTAATTAAAGCTCTATTCGTGTTTTTATGTTCTTTTATTAGGTTTTTATAGTTACTCTATTAAGGAATTTTACAAGCTGTGATTTCATTAAACTACTCAGTTAAATAAGAAAGAAAAAGAAAGAAAAAAAAAACCTGTCAGCAAGCATGGAAAATGGTGTCAATTTTGATGGACCATCGGCCGTGGTTATTGATTCAGAAAAAATAAAGGACTTGGGTGTTAGGATTAGTTTAGGTTCCTAATCATTTGGACTTTTGTATAGTTTTCTTTTCAATTTCCTCCATTTTTTTAATTCTTCTGTAGCATGTGATTATTTTAATTGCGTTCTTGGCTTATTATCGGTTATTTTGTTCACTATTAGCTTATTATGTCTATAAATTTGATGATAGGATCATTAAGATTAGTTAAGAACCAGTGTTGTTATAAACTGGTCATTATTAGTTAAAACTACCAACTAGCTTTTTTTAAACGTGCTTTTCCTTATCTTATTTGCTTAATTGTTCATTTTATGCTTATACTCAACCTGTTCTATTAATCCCATAGCTTAATTCGGTCTTTATAGTATAAAATTTTTATTTTGATACTTTAAAGGGGTGTTTGGGTCAAGGGTGTTGATGATATGAAATATGGGTATAAAAGTGTTTTAAAAAACAAAATGGCGGTTAATAAGTCACTTTGTTTAAACTATTTTAAGATCAAAATTAGTTTAATTTTTAGTCTTTGTAAGTTAAAATCAAGTTTAAGGCCTTATTGAGTTCACTGTCCAAATCTGTCACTTTTGGACAGGTTGGATTAGCTTATTTGCATAAGCTACTTAAAAGCCCCTTTGTGCCTTGTTTCACACTCATTTTGAGTGTTTACTTTTTTTTTTAACCCCTTGCTTTGGTGAATTTTGTTTTAAGCCTGCTTTGACCCATTTAAAAATGGGTCAAACCTGTCTTTTTTTGTGCTAAGTGTAAAAAGTTAAGTGCTAAAAAATGAATTTTTAGCTTTTTCAATTGCTTATTCTGGCTTATCCAGAATTTCAAACTCATTTTTGAGTCTTGATAATTGTTCATTGAGCTTAATACTACAGCTGTTTTTAGCTTATATCATCATAAGAATCCATCTTCTAGCTTATTTTTAAGCTTGAAAAGTGGTCCAAAGGCTGTTTTTCACACAGCCTTAAGCTCAAAAGTTAATTTGGCTTATTTGAGCTTATGGCTTAGTGATTTTGCTTATTTCTTAATGCATTAGGTCTATTAAGTAGGTTTTGATAGGTTTTTAGAAGTGTGAGCTTATTTTAAGCTTATTTGAGCTTATTTGTTAATCTGCCAAAGTCTCAAATTTCCCCTGGTGCTGAGCTTATAAAAAAGCCAATCTCTGGCTTATTTGGTGGGTCTTAATTGTTGCTTTTTGTTTTTAGTTGCTTATTGTATGTGCTTATGTGTCTGTCATTGCTTATTTCCCCACCTCATTAGCTTAATCTCTCTAAAAAAACCAAAAAGAATCAGCCATTTATGCCCTTTTGTGAATTGTAGCAATCTGTCTGTCAATAGCTTTTTCATTAAGCTTTTCTTAGCTTATTTTTCTTCCAAGTTGCTTATTTTAGGTCTAAATTTGCTTATTATGTGTTAGTTAAGCCTTATTTTCTAGTTTGTTGCATTTTTCTAGCTTTTCAAATCCAAAAAAGGAAAAAAAATAAGCCACTAAGCCTTTTAAGCTTATTATGTCCATTTCAAGTGCTTTTTCCAGCTTATTCTTAAGCTTTTATAAAAAGTTGTAGTTATAAAAAGTGCTTATCTTTACGTGCTAAATAAGTTTGTAAAAAAAAATTTGAAAAAAAAATAAAAGGGGAAGGAGGGAAGTCAAGGGTGAGCCGAAGCTCGAACCCTCGACCTCGACCTCCCTCAACCCTCTTATAACCAACACCTCTACCGCTGTGCTACAATAGCTCATCCGGTAGAGGTTTGTTTGGTTAATTATATAAGGGCTTTTTAGCCCTTAAGGCTTCAGCCCATTTTTAGCTTATTACACAGCTTATTCGATAAGCTGTGTAACTTTTTATATTTTTCATAGGACCTTTAACCTACAAGCTATTTTGTGTAATTTTTCTAGAATTTTTTATAAACATTTAGTATTTTTTATAATTTATTTTCATTAAAAACTTAAAAAATTCATAAAAAATAAAATAAAAGTCAGAAAAATATAAACTTTTTTTTTAAATTTTCTTTTTTCATATAGTTTCTAGGAAAATTGTTAAAGTTTTCGTAGGGTTATTTTTTCAAAAATTCACTTTTTAAAGAACGAGATTAAATTCCCGTTTTTGTTTTGACTCGTTTTTAGTCTTAACCAACTTCGTTTTTGATTTAATTTTTTTTAAACTTCGTTTTTTGTCACTTAGAACCCATTTAAAGTAAAAAATTCACTTTAGGGTTAAAATTGTGTAATTTAGTTTTTTGACCCTCGTTTTTCGTACCCGTTTTATTTTTAAATCATTTTAGCTTTCGTTTTTAGGTTTTCTTTAATCGTTTTTGCATTTTTAATTGTAGAATAAGAAAAACCAATCATAACCTTGTCATATTCAAACATCAATTATCAATCCGTCATTCGATTTTCCATTGCACACCTCGTCGGGACATAACGACCCGGGAAATCAAACTTCCGGCTACATATATATTTTATTTTGTGAATTCTTAACCAATCCTTGGCTAAAGGTATTTGGTTGATTGTTTGCTTATATATTATATATATATGATATCGAACGAATCAATTTTTGGCGTCGCTGCCGGGGAGGCTGTGAAACGATTATCGTAACGTTTGACAATTTGTGTTTGAATTTGTGAATATTTCTTCTATTTTTTAAAAATATAAAAAATACAAAAATATTTTTCATTTTCTTTTATTAGTATAATTATCATATAAAAAAAATTCAAAAAAAAATTCCATAAAAAGAAATAATAAATAAATTCTCCAAGTTGGTAAAAAAAACACCAACATATAATACTTTCCATTGAAGTATTATCCATCAATAAGTTCCCGAACAAAAGATTCAAAAACTCGCATTTTGTGTCACTTACTAGCTACGGCTCACCTTGAAAAGTTAAACAAGCTATAAAGTGGGTATAAGGCGGGTTGTTCCAAGGAACTACGACCCTAAAGGAGAAAGGTTCTTAAAAGCACCGTGCTTTCCTTCTCCTCCGCTCACCTGTGCGTTTATCTTTTTAAGAGCTACCGTGAAGTAAGTCGATTATTTGGTTGAAGTTGTCCTATCTCGTTATCCGTTAAAATAAATTGTGAATAGATTATTAAAAAACAAAAAAACAAAAATTCATTTAGTGCATGCGCACTCGTTCTCAAAGCCGTAACCAACAACAACAACAACAACAAATCCCACCGATTGTTGTTGAATCACTTGATCTTGAAGACATCATCAAAGATCAAGAATCTCCCGTAGTTACGATGGCCGATAATCGTACTATGGCGGAATTGCTTCAAGCACCCACCGAGGGTTACGAGGATGCAATTGTTGTCCCTGCAATCACCGCAGACAACTTTGAGCTTAAACATAGTTTGCTCACCCTCGTACAAAACAACCAATTTTTCGGACATGACAAAGAAGATCCTCATGCTCATATCTGATACTTCAACAAGATCACTTCTACCATGAGATTCCCAAACGTTCCAAACACGTCGATTAAGCTTATGCTTTTTCCGTTTTCTCTCGAGGGGGCCGCCCGGATTTGGCTCGAAAAAGAACCCCCTCGATTAATTCTTACTTGGGATGATCTTGTTTCAAAATTTATCGATGAATTTTTCCCTCCCTCCAAAACGACTAATCTTCGTAATGAGATTACAAATTTCCAAGAACGTTTTGATGATTCTTTCAGTGAGGCCTGGGATCGATTCAGGGATCTCCTTCGAGCATGTCCTCATCATGGTTTTTTTGAATTACACCAACTTGATACGTTCTATAATGCTTTGAATACAAATGACCAAGATTCATTAAATTCAGCAGCAGGTGGAATTTTTTTAGATAAAAGGCCCCGTGATTGCTTATGCATCATTGAAAGCAAGTCCAAAGTTCGTCACTCAAGAAGTAAAGTTGTTGTTTCCAAAGTGAGTACGAGCATTTCTACCCCCGAAATTTCATCCGACGTTGCTGAACTCAAGAATATGGTGAAAGCATTACTTCTTGATAAGAAAAACCAGAACCAACCTTCAGCTCCCACTCCTGTAAAAGCGGTCGAGCAAAGTTGTGTAACTTGCGGTGGAGCTCATTCTTACCGTAATTGTCCCGCCACCGATGGCAATAATTATCGTGATAATATTCAAGAATACATCTCTCAAGCCGCCGCAGCAAACTTCAATCAAGGAAGTGCTAGTTACCGACCTCATATGGTTGCAAACCAAATTCGACCTCCCGGTTTTCCTCCTGTGCAAAGCCATCAAAACAACCAAAATCGGGGGATCAATTTCAACCAAAATCGAGGGAGCAATTTCAATCAAAATCGGGGTAATAATTTCAATCAAGGACAAATTTACCAACCCCAGATTAATCAACCCCCGACTTTTCAAGCTCTACCATACCAAGCTCCCGCTCCAGCTCCTCCAGCACCAGGTGTGTCTAAGTCCGATTTTGATAACTACGTCAAAGCTAATGACGCGGTTATGCAAAATATGCAAAATCAAATGGCAAATATAACGGACCTGATCACCAAATTCGTGAATAGTAATACCGCTTCTACTTCGGGCTCGGGTTCTCTTCCAAGCAACACCATTGCTAACCCGAAAGGTGATGTGAAAGCAATCACTACCCGAAGCGGTGTTTCCTATAATGGACCTCAAACTTCTTCTCCTCCTAAAGAGACGGAAAATGAACCCGAGGTGACAAAGGATACGGTGCAACCAAGCACCGAAAACATCCAACCTCCGGTGGTCCAAACTAATGACCAAATTGGTGAGCCCGTTGTTGCTTCAAAGACTAAACCAACCTTGCCTTATCCTTCAAGGGCCAACAAAGAAAAGCTCCGTGAAAAAGACAATCTTCTAGCTTCAAAATTTATGGAGATTTTTCGGAATCTCCATTTCGAGCTAAGTTTCGCGGACGCTCTCCTACACATGCCCAAATTTGCACCAATGTTTAGAAAGCTCCTCAATGACAAGGATAAGATAATTGAGTTGACAAAGACACCGGTAAACGAGAATTGCTCGGCGGTTATCCTAAAAAAGTTTCCCGAGAAACTTGGAGACCCCGGCCCGGTAATTCTTATACCATGTGATTTGCCGAGATGAATGAAGCTAGCCTTGGCCGATCTCGGTGCAAGCATCAACCTAATGCCTCTCTCCATTTGGAAAGAACTAAATCTCCCAGCTTTGACTTCCCTCAAGTAAAGCTAAAATCGACGCACTATACAGTTTCTGCTTCAACAACTCTAAAACCAGCTTCTCTTGTCTCCCTAATCAATTTCACGCTTATTCTGGAGTCAACTCGTCATAGACATAGCGACCCTCAAAAACCTTCGATAAATACATGCGGTAGTAACCGGCCCAAGCCTAGAAGACTAATGAATCTTGGTTGGTGTCTTGGGTGACGCCCAATCCTTGATAACCAATCTTAGCGGGATCAACATAAATGCCTTCCCTATCAAACACATGACCAAGAAATTGTACCATCACAGCCAAAATTCACACTTCGAAAACTGGCGTAACATTTCTCCTCCTTCACAACTACAAAATCAACCTAAGGTGCCTTCATGCTCCCTTTCTGCTCTTTGAGTAAATCAAATGTCATCGATAACACTATCACAAATCTATCCAGATACGGGTGTGCAACACCCTATTCATTAAATCATGAATTACTGTCGTGTGTTAAGACCAACCAAACGACATTACTTGGGAACTTGTAGTGACCATAACGGTCCTAAATGCGGTCCTAGGAATGACTACCCTCCAATCTAGAGTTGGTTGATAACTAGATCTCAGGTCGATCTTTGAGTAGACTCTTAATCCTTACAATTGATCAAACAAATGGTCGATTCTCAGAAGTGGGTATCGGTTCTTCATAGTAAGTTTGTTTAGTTCACGGTAGTCGATACACATCCAAAAAGAACCATATTTCTTTTTGACAAACAAAACAGGTGCTCCCAAGGGTGAGGAACTGGGTCTTATAAATCCTTTGTCAGAAAGTTCTTGCAACTGAGTGGATAACTCTTGCATTTCGGCTGGTGCTAATTGATACGGGATTCGTGCTACAGGTGCAGCACTAGGGACTAAGTTGATTTGAAATTCAACTTGTCGAGCAGGTGGTAATCCAGGCAGATCATCTGGAAAGACCTCCAGAAATTCCCGTATGATCGGCACGTCCTCAAGTCGCTTCTCCTCTGACTTATCCTCAGCCTTCTTGGATGTAACTTGGCTAGGTAGACTTGACATCCCTTCTGAATATACTTCTGGGTCCTTGTACACGATATGATGTTCAGCTTACTTCCATTGCCATAATCGTCACCTTGGATTATCAATACTTTGTCTCCATAAGGTATACGGATGACCTTCTCGTCATAAATGATCAATGTGTGGTATTTTGCCAACCAATCCATACCGATGATGATGTCGAAACTACCAAGTTCTACGGGCATTAGGTCTATGTCGAACGGATGACCTAATAATTCTAACGTGCAACCTCTAAGAACAACATTTGTTTTTGAAATTCTTCCATCGACAAGTTATACGGCATAACTAGTGTCTAAGGTGGATGGTGTAATATCAAGCATAAAACTAAAGGTTGACGACACAAAACTTCTATCGGCGCCCGAATCAAATAACATGGAAGCATAACAGTTATTGAAAAGAAACGTACCTGTGACAACGTTAGAATCAGGGTTTATTCCTTCTCTACCAATGGCGTAAGCCTTTGATGTAGCCTTATTACCTCCAGTCTAGTTTCCAGTCTTGTTTCCAACCCTGTTTCTTGTCTAGTTTCCACGGTTCTGATTCCTCAACTTAGGGCAATCCTTCCTAAAATGTCCCGGTCTTCCACACTCATGACAAACAACACCCTGTTGATTTCCAACTGATGCTTTCTGAGTGTTTAGGGTAATAGTCACCTTACAATCCCTAGTCATGTGTCTAACCTTCTTACAGTTATTACACTTCAATGTACATGGCCCTACATGGTGGTATTTGCACTTGTTTCAAAGTGGGTGAGGTCCAGTATACCCTCTCCTCTCATTGTTCCCAGTTCTATAAGCTCTAACCATATTCTGCCCACTAATATTTTGCCTCTTAAATGGCGGTTGTTGTCCACAGTTATCCCTTGAGTTACTTTCCATCCTCCTCTTACTCTTATCACTCCTTTCATCATAACCTTGGAGCTTCTTATCCATCAATTGGTTAGTAATGCGTACGGCATCTTGGAATCTAGCTGGTTTTGCAGCAATCACATTTCCTTAAATGTTGTCCAATAGCCCTCCAATAAACCTCTCCACTCTGTCCTCTTCGTTAGGGACCATTCTAGTACACAACAAAATTAACTCCTGAAACCTTTGAGTGTATACACTCAAGTCGTTACCTTTCACGGTCAAATTCCACAATTTAGTTTCCATTTTCTGAATCTCGTTCCTTGGACAATACACCTCAGTCGTCAACTTCCTAAGTTCTGCCCAACTTATAGCATAGGCGGCCTCATTCCTAATCGTTCTCTTGTGGGAGTTCCACCAAGTCAATGTACTGTTCAGAAGCGTGCACGAAGCATACTTCACTTGGTACTTCTCTGGACAGTTGCTAATGTGGAAAACTGTTTCCAATTTCTCGAACCAACGAGTCAATCCGACAACTCCTTTCATTCCATTAAAGTTAAGTGGCTGGCACTTCAGGAAGTCTTGATATGTGCACTCTCTAGCAGGCATAAATCCTCTGAAGTTATTCTCATATTCTCCTCCATTCCCATTTTCCATTTCTTTTTCATTTCCTACTATTTCCTATTTCCTCCCATCTCCGTTTCCTCTATTTCCATTTCCTCTATCTCCATTTCCTTCATTTCATTTTCCTACCTCCTATTCTTCTTTGTTTCGACCTCATTTCCCATAAGGGGTCTAAGGTTTCTGACAGCGTCGCGCACTCTTAATGCTTCTGCCATCCATCGATCGCTTTGCTCGTTGACTGCTTCTTGTGTCCTTGACGCTCCATGTCATGTGTTAGGCATCTTCCTACAACATATCAACGTAACACTCGGTGAGATTCCTAGGTTATGCGAGATCACTAACGGGGTTAAATAAAATTCGCGATTACTTTACATAGAAAATACATGATCAAAAATATATTCATGGAAACCCCATAACACATGATGCAAAAAGCATAAGTAAATCAAATTATAACATCATATCATAGATAAATATCAATTTCATATCATCGATCATTAGAGATTACATCACATTGGTTTCAAAATACAGAAAATACGAGTTTCTAACACTACAGTCATCACTAAACGTTACTGGTCAATACTACAACACTAATGCACATATCTAAGGACGGTAGCCCATGTGCTTCCTAGCACAAGCCTCAAATTTGCCAACTCTTACTCGGTCATAAAATCGAAACCGTCGTATCTGCCTCAGCTCTCTCTGCATACGTGTTATGCCGTACTGGAGTCGGTCAACTCTTTGACTCTCAACACTCGCGGTGCCTCTGAGCCTCCTGTTATCCCTCTCCAACTCAGCAACTCTCTTAGTCAAAACAGTGACCACCGACTCAGCCCCAACAATCCTACGTCCCTGCTCCCTCTAAACTCCCTCAATGGCATGTATACGATGGACTGGGATAGCCTTGGTGTGATCATGGAACCTCTAAACCAAATCTCCCAATGTCTCATATGTAACCTCTACTACTCCCTCCTGAGCAGGCTTAGGGGTATCCTCTAGCATCACAGGATGCATAACCCTCTCAACTCTGACCTGAACCGGGCCCCTCGTACCCGTCTCACTCTTCTCTCGATCAACAACCTCAACTACAACTCTAGCATCAATCCCTCTATCTCTAAGAGCATCCGCATAAGCGAAACACTCGTCAATCTCTGCCTGAATCTCACGGTCAATCTCAATCCCGTTGCTCCTCACAACATCAACATCCATCACTAAATCAGCCCCTCTAGACCTAGACGGCTCAAAACTCTCATCCTCAAAGTCAACTCCTAATCCAACCTCTCTAGGTACATATGGCTCAAATCTATCCTCCGAACAATCCTCTAAATTCGTAGCTGTCTCAGGACTCCTAATCCTCTTAGGAGATGGTAAAATATCTGCACGTGCATAAGACAATGCCCCAAGGGTAGGTGAAGATAATGATACAGATGTAACAGGCAATCTACTCCTCTTGTGAGAACGGCTCACAAAAGAAGAATCATGAGATGGTCTCTCGGAAATAGCAGATGGACGATGAACACTCAGGACCAAAGAACATAATCGATGACTAGATCTCGTACCCGATGGTAATGCTAGCAATGAATGATCAGAAGATGAACGACTAGATGCAGAATAAGATAAAGCATCCGCAGGAGAATCTGAAGAAGTCTCTAACGATGAACTCGATGATTAATCCGATGATGCATCATCCAAAGGAAAATGATCCGAAGAAGAATAATCAACTGAATGTCTCACAGCAAGACGATGAGTGGGTAACGGTCCAACCTTCTTCCTCGCAGTCATCATGTGTACCGGCCCATTAATATGGTAGCGGTACGGTCGACCATGGGGAATAAGATGTCCTAGTGCAAGAACCATGACTCAACGTCGAAGTGCACCAGATGTTGTAGGTGACCTCTGAGTAGAAAGGGTTGTCTCAGTGAATGGTGTACTATGGGTAGGTGATAAGTGTAAAATACACATATCCATTTATGCCTAAAATAACCCAATTAAACCCAAAACAGACCAAAAATGGCAAAAATATGCTTGTATTTGTGTTTTGTGTGTGCAGGTATGGATAAATCAAAAATCACAAGAAAACAGTCAAAAACGAGCAAGCACGGACACGAGAATCAGAAGAGTACAAAGCCGAAGCCAGAAATGTCAAGCCCCAGTCAAAGCCCAATCCAAAGCCCGCTATCCACTCATAACAAACCTCAAGGGCCAATCTTGCAAATCCCGAAAGTTATTTATAACTTGAAAAAGGGAAAAGAAAGAGAAGGACCAAAAGTGCAAACTCCCCAAACTCCAACAGTTTTAACTGTCGAAATAAGGGCGCCAAAGGTGTTACTATTCACCTTTCTTCCCCGTTTCACCATCCAGGGTAAATCAAAGGGGTTTTCCAAATTAAAGGGTGCTTAGGTCAATTCATGAGCTCTCTAACACAAATGAAGGGACAAATCAGTCTTTATCAAAGGATTACTTAACCTCTCCCAATCAAAGGCCACGTCAACAATGGTGAAAGCACAAATTTATGTGGGTTTTTGTGCTAAAACACTCACAAAAGAAGCACAAACGTCACATCAATGGAATGACACGCTGGCAATCCTCAGGTGTCCACAGCTTGATCAAACGGCCACAAATGAAGCTCAAATGATTGAAGAAATGATTGGCCAGGATTGAAAGTTTGGAGAGCAGGGCTAGAGATCCTAGAAGCTTCCTCAAGTGCTATAAATAGAGGCCTTTTCTCACACACACGGGAGGGTAGTTTTTTAGAAAGTAGTAGCTTAATTTAAAATTTTTAGCTTAATTGTTTTAGCTTATTTCCCTTAAAATCATTTTGTAATCTCTTTTCAGTAATGTAATCAAGGTTTCTAGTTAATGAAATTCAGTGTTTACTTTAAATCTTCTTAAATCTCTTTTATATAAGCTCATAATAAGCTCTTTCAGTCTATAAGCTGAAATAGAGCTGTTTGAATTCAGTATTAATCTTATCTAAACCATAAATCAGTTAAATCTATCATGGATCTTATTGGATTAGAGCTTTTTGGAAGGGGATCTTAAATTGGAAGAGATCCCAAGGACTTTACTCTAGCTTATCTAATAAGCTAGGGAGCTTGTAGCTGCCTTTATTGGTCCTCTTGTTTAGCTAGAGGAGTTTGTAAGTTTCTCTTTCATTTTCCTTTAAATTCTAGTTTTAAATAATGATATTATTGCTTGCTATGTTTAGATCTGCTTATTTGCTTATTCTCTTTGCTTATTAGTGCCTATTTGAGTTTTATCTAGCTAAATCTTCATAGTTGTTTATCTGTTTTCAATTTTCTAGTTTAAATCATAGATTTTCATATAACTGTCTTAAATACCTCTAAAAAACCAAAAATATAGTAAAATAGTATAGATCTTAGATTATTGCTTATTTAGTTGTTAAATCATGCTTATTAAAGTAGTTTTAATCTGTTAATTGTCTGGTAGTTAATGCTTGTTCATTAAATTTCAACTTAAAAGCTTTTCTCAAATTCTGTCATAGTTTTTAAGGGGTGTTTGGTTTAGTGCACTCTTAATTTACACTAGCAGTATTAACATAAGTTAGTACTGCTGAACCTTTACACTACCAGTACTAACCATAAGTTAGTACTGTTAGCTTAGATTTCAGCTTGTCAAATTCAGTAGTATTAAGTTTAGTTATAGCTTATTATGAATTTAGCTTTAGTTTTCATTTTCTAGCTTATTTCATAGCTTAATTTTGTTCTTAAAAGTCAAATTGCATCAGCAGTACTTTCACTTGAAAGTACTGTTGAATTTTTACACTAGCAGTACTAACCTCAGTTAGTACTGCTGTGTTCTTAGTTTAATTTAGAACAGTAATTTTAGGATTTAGCTTATCAAACTTTGTAGGACTTGAGTTTTAATATAGCTTAATAGATTTTAAGTCTTAATTTGCAATTTCTAGCTTATTTTCCTAGTTAAATTTAGCTGTCAAAAGTCATAAAAAACCTGAAAACTCCAAAAACAGTACTTAGAATCTTTAGGATTTAAATTTGTTAATTCAGCTTTTAAGTCTAGATTTTAACAGCTTAATATAGATAGATTATAAGTAGTTTAAATAAGTTCTTTAAAGTTTTATGAGTCTAGTTTAGCTTATTAAGGTTTTAGCTTGATTGGATTTGTGTTTACTTTGCATATTTCCTGAGTTTCTTAGTTCCTGATGCAATTTCAGTAGCATAAAAGTAGTTTAAGTTTTAATTTCTTTTCATTTTTAGATTAAGCACATCATAAGCTTTCTAGATCACTTTTCCTTTTAAGATTTAAGCTTTATTTGAGTATTTTATGGCTGTTTAAGTGAAAATAAGCCCAAAACCTCACTTTCTGTAAACAGCTTAAAGATAAGCTCTTTTTGAGCTTATTATTGATTTTCAGCACAAGGTTCTTTTATTAAATTTGTTCATAATAGCTTAATCTCCAACTTTGCTCTTTTAAGTTTTTAGTAATAAGCACTTTTTCAAATCTCACCTTAATTCTGTCCTTAGTTTGTTGTCGGGGTAAGTCCTCAGGGACCATTCCTGTAAATTTTCTGTTTTAGTTGTTTTCTAGTTAATCCTTGCCCGTTAAATGATTTAGCCCGTTAGTCCTTAAGTCTTTTTCACAGTTAGTCCCTAAGTTAGTTTTTTTAATTAGTTTATTAAATTTTAAATAATAGTTAGGGTTAGGTTTTAATTAGTTTAATTAAACTTTTATAAATAGATAAAAATTAGGGCTTTCATAATTTTCGGAAATTTTTCTTTATTTAGTGAAAATTTTAGTTTACATTTTTAGGGATTAAACTTTGTTTACTTGCTTAATTGTCATTATTTGTTGCTTCTTAATTAGTAGTAATAGCTTATCCAAAATATCTTTGCTTCATTCAAATCAGGATCCGAACCTAAACGTGGTTTCAATTTCACTAGTCGTTGGGGAAACGACCCGGGTGATCATACTTACCCGGTTTAATATACGTATTTTATATTATATTATATATATTTTTGAGAGTGAATTTTATCAAGGGTAACTTGGTAATTTTCTTAATTACTCTTAAGGTAATATTATATTTTATATATATTTTACGTGTGTTAAAACTTCACATCAAGTTTTTGGCGCTGCTGCCGGGGATTAGTGTTTACGATTCCTACGTTTTGTGTTTGTTGATTTGGTTTGAAGATCCTTTCGTTTATATTAAATTAAGTGTTAGTTATTGTGTTATAGGTTGTTTTTGTGTTAGTTTAGTTTACGTATTAGTTTGTGGTTTGTTATAGTCTAAGTTGTGATAAATATAGTTGAGTTTTGCTTGCTTTTGGGTTTTGGGTTCTATCGGTTGTTTGGGTTGTTGTTATTTCAGGGTTTATAGTTTGATAATTTTAGATGGGCATGTTCGTATTTTGGGTTGGTTTATTTTTGTAGTTTCTAGATGTTTTGTTTGGTTGTTATGTGTAAGCTTTTGTCATAGGTTTGATAGTTTTTGTTCTGTTTTGTGTTGATCTTTGCATTTTGGGGTTGTTATATTATTTAGTTTATGTTTAAGAAGATTAGTTTTTGGATGTGTTTATTATAAGTTAAGTTTTTATGATTCTTGTATGTCTATTGGATTGGGTTTGTGAAGTCTGTTTTGGTTTTTGTTGTTTGGGTTGTTTGGGTTCAGTGGTTGTATTTTAGTTTGTTAGTGTGAGTTGTTAAAGTTATTTGCTGGATGTGTTGTTTTTTTAGCAGCGTGATTACTTGTGGTGTTCTGTGTTTTAGGTTTTAAAATAAAGAAAGTTAGTTAGAGATATGTAAGTGTTAATGGTGATGTTTATATTAGAAGTTTCATCTTAGATTAAGTTTTTAAAAGAATTTGTGTATGTTTTGTTTTTTAGTTGTATGTAAGTTATGTTTTATTGTTTTGTATGTTTATATTAGTTTATAGTTTATATAGTTTTATTCATAAGGTGTATGTAATTATAAGTAAGTTGAAAAAAATAAAGTATTTAGTTAAGAAAGTTTATATGTAAATAGTAAGTTTAAGTAAAGTAAGTTAATTTTAAAGTAAAAAGTAAATTACAAGTTTACGCTTAATAAATAAAAGTAAGATTAGTCAAAGTTTAACAAGTGAATAAGTAATAAAGTAAAAAGTTTAAACATATAAAAAGTAAAAGTAAAAGTAAATTATTGCAAGTTTAGATTCTTTAAATGTTATAAGTTAAGGTTTAGATTCTTATATTGTTGTAAAAGTTTAAGTTTAAGTTTTTTTTAGATTCTTAAAGTAAAAGTTAAAGTTTAGGCACAAGTAAGTTTAGAATATAGTGATAAGTAAGTTTAAAGTAGTTAAAGTATAAGAATAAGAAAAGTAAAAGAGTAAAGTTTGAAGTAAGGTTTAAGTTTAAAGTTTAAATAAGTCACAAGTTTAAGTTTAAAGTTTAGATTAAAGTAAAACGTTAGATTCTAAAGTATAAATAAGTTAAGTTTAATAAGTAAGTAAGCTCAAGTTTAAGTAAGTGAAGTTCAAGTTAAAGTGTTTAAGTTTTTCAAGTTTAGAAGTTTAAGTAATAGTAAAGTTTAGATAAGTTAAAATAAATGGTAAAGTTAAGTCAAAAAAGTAAAGTATAAAGTTTAAGTCATACTAAAAAGTTTGAAAAAGTAATTTAGAAGTAAGTAAGTTTTAGATAAAAAAAAGTTTTATAAGTTTTAAGCATATTTAAAAAAAAAAAGTTTTAAAAGTAAAGTTAAGTTATTAAGTAAATAAAAAGGTAAGTTTTAATCAAGGTTTAAGTTAATATATATAAGTTTAGTTCTAAGATGTAAATAAGTTATAGTAAGTAAAGTTTCAATAGATATGTTATAAAAGTAATAAAACGAATACAAAGTTTAAAAAGAAAAGTGTAAGTTAAAGTAATTAGAGTTTAGTTTCAAAAGTAAAGTATACAAAGTTTTAATTTAAGTTTCCAGAATAAAAGTTTTAATAATTTAAGTAAAGTTTAGATTCTTTAAGTAAGTCATCAGGAAAGTTTAAGTAAAAAGTTTAGATAATAGAAAGGATAAGTTTAAAGTTTTGAATGTTTTATATAAATAGTTTAGATTTTATAACACGTTTAAAAATACTGTTTAACAATAGTATAAAAGTTTTATAAATGTTATAAGTATAGTTTATTGATTCTTTTAAAGGTTTAGATTTTTGAAAAGTAAAATGTTTCACTAAAGTAAAAGAAGTTTAAGTAAAGTTAAAAAATATAAGTTTTCTGAATTTAAGCTTTATAGTCTAATAAAGATTAAGTTTAGATTCTTATAGTTTTGCCTTATGGGTGATGAAGCGCAATTGGAACAAAAATGGGTTTACAAAACAGAAGGATGAGAATGGTAGTTGTTGCGTTAGGGATAAGCCAAGAGTTAGTTGCTCAATGACATAGGCAAGGGGAAGGGGATAGATTATGATGAGAGTTTTTGCTAATCGTGGCCAGTATTGAAGCCAGTAGGATATTTTTAGCCTTTTGCCTCTTACATGGGTTAATAGTCTATCAAATGGATAGTGAAAGTGCCTTCCTATATGGCAAAATTGATGAGCGATGTTATGTGTCCTAAACCACCAGGTTTTATAGATCCTAAGTATCCTAAGAAGGTCTGCAAAGTAGTGAAAGCTCTTTATGGTTTACACCAAGCTCCCAAAGCCTATTATGCTACTTTATCTACTTTCTTGTTGAAGATACTCGTAATATCAGAAGTGGACTATTGACAAGACTCTTTTCATTTAGAAGGACAAACCATGATATCATATATTGTACAAGTTTATGTGATGATTTCATATTTGGTTCTCAATGAAATCATGGTTGTGATGAATTTGAGGCATTAATGAAGAGTAGATTTCAGATGAGTTCTATGGGGATAGCCCTCACTCTTCTTTCTTGGATTACAAGTCAAACAGAAAGAAGATGGTATTTTTATAAGTCAGGATAAGTATGTTGCAGAAATCCTGAAGAAGTTTGATTTTGTTAGTGTTAAGACTGCTAGTACACCAATTGAGACCCAGAAGCCCTTTTGTTAAGGTATGAGCGAATGCCCAGTGACTGTGGATTGTTCATCTTTTTATAAGATCGATGATTGGTTCTTTAATGTTCTTGACTGCTGCTGTATAGGCCTGATTATCTATGTTTGCTGTTTGTGTTGTCTCTAGGTTTTAGGTCACTCCAAATACCTCCATCTAAGTCTTGTTAAGAGAATCTTTAGGTATCTAAAGGGCAAACCAAAACTGGGCCTTTGATATCCTAGAGTCTCCTTATTTGACCTGGAAGCCTATTCAGATAGTGATTATGCTGGAGCAAATCTTGACAGGAGATCCACAACAGGAGGTTGTCAATTTCTTGGCAGGAGACTTATTTCTTGGCAATGCAAAAAGCAGACAATTGTGGCTACTTCTACTATAGAGGCAGAATATGTTGCTGCTGCAAATTGTTGTGGACAAGTTTTGTAGATTCAAAATCAAATGTTAGACTATGGGTTCAATTTTATGAACACAAAGAACTACATTGATAATGAAAGCACAATATGCATTGTAAAGAATCCAAGTTTTATCATTCCAAAACCAATTGCATATTGCAATTAGGCACCACTTCTATAAGGGATGCATTAATGAGAGAAATCTTATTTTCAGCGCTGCTAAAAATACACACTGATGACAATGTAGCTGATCTTCTAACTAAGGCATCTGATGTTAGCAGGTTTCATTTCTTGGTTGTTACTATTAGGATGATCAATCCATAGGCTGCATTAGTTAAGGGGAGGCAATATGATTTGTTATATAATGTGTATGAAGTGTTTAGTGTGCAGAAACCATTTCTTGAACCTATAGTGAGATTTTCATGATAGTTAGTAATTGGGTTTTTGAGTGTTATTGGGCAAGTGCCTTTAGATGGTACTGAAGCACTTTGGTTGTCAAAATTTGTTCATTCTTTGGTTGGAATAGTTTGTAGACTACAGCTGCCAAATGTTAATACCATTGGGCAAAGATTAGTTACCGCTATTAGAGACAGTTGAAGAAATACGAATCTGAGGGTATAGTATAAAGTGTAAATTGAAATTGGTCTTCCTTGATTTAGGTTTGCTAAACCTATATAAACACTATCTCAATTCACAGTTACATAAAGCTTAATCTTTGCTTAAATAAATTTCTTTCATTCAAGCCCTAATCTCTCACTCACCGACGATCTCTAATCATGTTTGTTCTTGAATCGTGCCCTAAACACAATATGGTTGCTTATTTGGAGAAGACTGATGGTAATGCAGAGTTTCATGAGATTATTGATTTTCTTGCGCGAAGCTCCATTCATAATGCTCTCACTGTAAGTCCAGTAGTCTCTACTACATTTGTTGAACAGTTTTGGATGTCTGCTAAATCCAAAATAATCAACAATGTTAGGTATATTACTGCCAAAGTAGCTGGCAAGCATGTGTCTATCTCTGAAGCATCAATAAGAAGTGATCTTCTTTTTGATGATGCTGATGGGATAGATTCTCTACCAAATCAGACTATATTTGATGTTATACAGCTCATGGGGTATGAGGAGGATTTAACTGTGTTAACATTTAACAAAGCTTTGTTTTCACCCCAATGGAGATTTCTTTTTCATACAATGAATCATTGTATTAGTTCAAAAAGCACCTCTTGGGATCAAATTCCCACTAACATTGCCACTGCTGTAATTTGCTTAACATCTAATCAGAAATATAATTTTTCTAAATTAATTTTTGATGGTATGCTTAGACACTTAGATGCAAAGAAAAAGTATGTTATGTATCCACGTTTTATTTCAATCTTTTTGGATAAACAGCTAATGAATGCACATGTACCTTTAGATCATTTTCCTGTAAATGCTTTGACAAGTAAAGTTTTCTCCTTTATGGTTAAAAAGGGTAAACATTTTTCAGGGAAAGTCACACCTTTATTTGCTTCTATGTTGGTACAACCAACTGAGGATGAGGGTGCCACTTCAGAGAGACCATCTGAACCACAACCTACACCCTCTCCTCCTCACCCAAGTGAAGCCAATGTTTAGCCTCAGTCTGACCCATCCCCTAGACCTTCACCTTCTACTCATATTCCTAATTCCTACTGTCCAGAGTTGTGTCGCTGTGGGAATATTCACGGAGGTCTGTCATAAGGTGGTTTAAAATTCCTTTTTTAGGAGAATAGGGTGACGATGGGTCACTCCAAAGTGTCTTGATCTTTGTATCTCTTTATGTATACAGGTTACAGATCAAGCCAAGGAAATAAAACACTTGAAGGCACAGATCAAGAAGCTTCAGAAGAAAGCCAAACCTGTTATTACACACTACATAGCTTAGATGAAGAGTGTATCCTGGAAGCAAAGATTGGCAAGAAAGAAATCCTTGAAGAAAAACTGGATGCAAAAGGAGTCTGTATCCAAACAGGGGAGGAAATCTGCAAAAGCTGAACCTTCAGTCCAAAAAGATCCATTATTTGATGAGCTTCCTGATGATACATTAGATTATATGGATACTGAAGATGCTCAAGATGTGGGGAGGACAAGAGATGTAGTGAATGAAGAGAAGGAGATTGCTGATAACAAAGTTAGTACTGAAGATGCACTTAGTATTGCTAAACAAAATGTTAGTACTGACAAACCAAATGTTAATACTGACAGACCTAAAGTTAATACCGACAAGGAAAAAGATAGTACCGTTAGCCTAGATGAAGGTACTGATGATCGAACTGAAGGAAGAAGTGCTACTCCAACCACTCCTACAATGTTTGGAGATGATGAAACTATTGCTCAGGTTCTTCTCAACATGAGCCAAGCCAAAGTAGTTTCAAGAGAAAAGGAGAAAAGAGTTGAACTTAAGGATGTTGAAGAGACTGAGAGACCTAGACCTACTTCAACTAGATCATTATTGACATTAAATCCTCTTCCAAAGATTGATCCAAAAGATAAAGGGAAAAAGAAAATTGAAGAGGAAGATGAGTCTGATACTGAATCTGAGGGTATTCCTGAAGCTGAAAAGAAGTTTAAGCAACTTGCTAGGGATGGAGAGATGGCTAGAAAGATACAAGAAGATTGGGAAGCAGAAGAAGAAGTTAAAAAGCTAGCTGAAGAAGAAGCTATAAAGACTGCCCTTTCAAATGAGTATGATTTTATCCAAGCAAGAATTAAAGCTGATAGACTTCTAGCTCTAAGACCTCAACATGAAGAAAGAGAGCAGTTCACTGTGGAAGAGAGAGCAAAATTTCTTCATGATACAATTTTAGCTCAAAGAAGGTTTCTTGCAGAACAAAGAGCAATTGCAATAAGGAATAGACCACCTACAAGAACTCAGCTTAGAAATCAAATGATGACTTATCTGAAGCATGTTGGAAACAAGAAACACTCAGACCTGATGAACAAAACTTTTGAAGAAATACAAGCTTTGTATGAGAAAGTGAAAAGGTTTGATGAAAGTTTCATTGTTGTTGGTTCCACTGAGGATAAAAGAAGGATTAAGGAGATGAATGAAGGAGTAAAAGACCCTGATCAGAAGAGTTTAAAGAAGAGGGTTGTTGAAGAAACTCCAAAGAAAGAAGACACATCAAAGGTACATGCTAAGGTAGATATGACAGAGCAGGGTACAAAGAAAAGGAAGGGTGGTCATATGAAGATGCTTGCTAGGAAAAGGAAAAGATCACAATCAGATGTTGATAGTGATGATGAGCATAGAAAGTGTCTGAAGATTGTTACCTTTGAAGGTACTATGGATAGTGAAATAATGGAGAGAAAATCTGTCATTGCTAGGTTGAACAAGGTAATATCACCAGATGGAGACTATCTTGTTATCTACAGAGCAAATGGGAACTTTAGAGCATTCAACTGGGTATATTGGATAAGTATGTACATATATTTGATAGGCAAGATTTATTTCATCTGTATGATTTAGTGATGGAGCAGTACTCAGAAATTACATTAGAAGGAATTGAGTTAATTCTTTGGGGAGATTTGAAGATAATGATGGAATCCTCACCAGAAGAAAATGATCAAAGTAATTTCTAGAATGATCAACAAGATTGGGAGATTGTTACTTGGAGATTGTATGAATCTTGTGGAGCTTACATACTAGAACTTAAAGATGGGACAGTTATCCATATGTTAGTTGAAAGAAGATATCCTATTTCCAAGGATTTATTGCAAAGGATGCTTGATCTTGGATTGGAAGTTGAAAGAGAAAGAGAATTGTACTGCTGCTCCTTGATTTTTGATCAGATTTTAATTTTTTAAAAAAAAAGCAACAGATTGATGAAAATTGATGATGTAAATGGAGATGAGAAGGGTTTGAGCATTGGCTAACCACCACACAACAAATGGTTATCAGTTCACCATGCTAATAGCCTATTCAAGATCTGACTGGTCCCATAAGCAAACGGTTGTATAAAGATTCTCAAATCCGTTTATGGTTGACAATTTACCAAAAATTATAGGGTTTTCAACTCACCTTGCTTCATGGTGAAGAGTTGGCTAGTCCAAGATCAAACAGTTCTTGGTAAAGACTACTCAAATATGTTGATAGCTGATAGTTTGCTAAAAACTATATGGTTTATCAATGCACCATGTTATGGCAATGAAGCATTGGCTAGTCCAAAAGCAAACGGTATTTGGTAAAGACAAATCAATTTCGTTGATGGTTGACAGTTTACCAAAAACTGTATGGTAATCAACTCACCATATTTTGAAATAAAGAGTTGACTATCCCAGAGCAAACGGCTACTGGTAAAGGAAAATCAAATCCGTTCATGGCTGGTAGTTTGCCAAAAACTACAAAGCCAACTTAGTTGGATTGTTGCTGAAAAGATGTTGCTGTTGAAGACATGTTGCAGAAGGATAGCAAGAAGTAAAATGAAACTTTAAGATCAGATCAAGATTGGTTAAAGTGTTTGGATACATCCTCCAAGAACTTAAGAAGAATAAACCGAAGAAACATGAAGTTAAACAAGTTCAACAATCATGTTTAGGGGAGGATTGTTGGGAATTGTGTATTCCTAACTTAGTACCGTTAGTGATATACTTAGTACCGCTAGTTATAGTTAGTACTGACAGTACAAAGTGTTAAGTACTGCTCAGATAGTTAGTACCGTTAGTACAAAAATAGTTAGTACCGTTTAAGAGATATGTATGAGATATTGTAGGAAAAGATATGTATTATCTTTTACGCGTTTTGTAAGCCTGTTAGGGTTTATCCTTGGTCTATAAAAGGAACCCTACGGCATTAGAGAGATGACATTGATAACACACAGATCTCATCTCATACAATCATATCTCATAGTTAGTAATCTGTAATCATATTAGCAGATTAATAGAAATCAAAGTTTAGTATTCATTATTCTTCTTAATACTATTGTGTAGATTCCGCATATACAATAAGTATTCATAGTCAGTGTTTCTCTATAGTCAATCTGTATTTATACAAGTTGGCTATCACCCTTAGCAGGCTGCAAAGATCTGTTCAGTTTGGGACTCACAAGTGGTATCAGAGCCTGTGAGAAACTCTGAGTAAGAAGAACAAAAACCAGTTATAAATCTCTATCTTACAAAACTAATCATGTCTGGTTCTCAAGATCAAATTCCACCACCACTACCACCACCATCATCACAAACACCAACACAACAAACTCCTCACGCTGTTTCAACCATCAAACTTCCTATTCTAAAAAAAGGAGAATATGACATATGGTCCATGAAAATGGAACATTTTTTTGGCCTATATAAGACTATCAATCTGGGAAGTTATACAAAATGGGAATGGTCCTGTATCAATCACCACAGATACACAAGGTCAAATCAAGGTTCTGCCCTCCAATGACTCAAAGAATCCTAGCCACAGAGAGAAAGAAAAGCTAGGATACCAATCATTTGCTTATTGGCTTTACCAGAAGATCATCTTGCTAAAAATTTCATAAAATAACTGATGCAAAAGAGTGTGGGAGCCATCAAATCTAGATTTGGTTGGAAAATGAATTGAATGCAAGAGAAGATGCAGAAGTATATTTTAAAGCAACAGTTTAAAGGTTTCTCTGTATCAAACTCAGAAGGACTACATAAAGGCTATGACAGGTTTCAAAGTCTTTTGAGTCAATTAGAGATTCATGGGGCAGGTGTATCCACTAAAGATGCAAATTAGAAATTCCTTAGATCTCTACCTTTCTAAACTGCCTTGGTCTCAATTTTTTTTCCTTAATCATGAGACCGAGCCAGGAGTGGACATCCAGCTATTGATAGATCTGTATAATAATCTAAGAGTCTTTGAGAATGATGTAAAAGGCTCTACTACATCACCCTCTAGCACGCAGAATGTGGCATTTGTCTTTGAGAACACCGTCAGTACTAATGATGTTAGTACCGCTTATGGTGTTTCTAATCCTTCTGGTCATAATTCACAGTATGAACAAACTTCATCATACTCCTTACTTGCAAATCATCTTGTTTGGAAAGCACGAAAAGTGTCGGTCACTTTGCCAAAGTTGTAACAATTCTAGCTTCGAGTTAGTAATGGATTAGATTAGTAATCTAGTACAGGCCCAAGGCCCATGGGTGGCCCAACTCCAGCCCCATGGGCCTGCCATGTAGTATTATCCACCCTCTCCCTAGTCTTGGAGAGGGTTGGTTGTTCATTTGTTTATTTCATCCATACTTCCATAATACACACATAACATACACCATTCATCCAAGTTTCTCTAGACAATCCAACCCACATCTCAATCAAAATGTTCTTTGGTTTGATTCATTAGATTACTAATATTCCTTCAATTCTAGTTGCCCCTCAATTTGGACCATGAGGATTGGAACAGCTTGATAAATTCTGACATTAGAAAAATGGAATTGAAATGGACAGGTGCCATGATTTCAATAAGGAAGAAATAGTTCCTAACAAAAAAGACAGGTAGAAGCTATAATTTGAGTGCAAATGAACCAGTTGGTTTGATAAAACCAAAAGTCGAGTGTTTACAATTTGTCACAAAACATGGCATTTGTTGCTAGAGAGTGTAGAACCAAGGGAAATCAAGATAATAGGAGGAGAGATGCTTGGAACTCTAGAAATAAGGATGGGAGAAGATCTGGTAAGTAGGAGGACTCTAAAGCATTGGTTACTATTGATGGAGAAGGTGTTGATTGGACCAGTCACTCAGAAGAAGAAGAAGATTATGCTTTGATGGCTTGCAACAGCTCAGGCTCAAACACAGTGGTAACTTCCTATTGAAATGAATGTAAAAAGTCTTATGCTAAACTTAAAAAACTGTATGATGTACAGAGAGAACAACTTAGTAATGCAAGCATAGAAATACAGGCATATACTCAAGGTATAAAGAAAGTTAAAGTACAATTAGTTGCACATCAACAAGGTCAACTTTGGTATGAGGAAAAGATAAGGTTTATGAAAATAGACTTAGATGATAAAACTGATGTCCTAACATACCATAAGAATCTATTGGCAGAAGCTCAAAAAGAAAAAGAAGATTTAAAAGCTAAAGTAGAAAAATGGCACAACTCTTCTAAAAATATTGGTAAACTGCTAAATACCTAAATGAGTGCTAATGATAAATTTGGGCTTGGGTATGGGGATCACAGATATGATGGCATTTTGAGTTATAAAAATGAAGTTTTACAAAAAGTTGTAATTTTATGAATAAAGAAGTGAAGTTTAGTAAATCAACCTTTGTATGATAAGTGTTTGTTATAGCAGGAGAATGCATGCTGTACCCCCAACCCATGATAGGGAATTGCATGTCATCTGGACCTGATGTAGAAATAGATTACTCATAATTACATATGCTCCAAAACAACCTCAAACTAGTGAATCTGAAACCCAAACCAGTGACTTTGATACATGTGAATCAGATTGTAGTGGTGAAACACATGAACCTTTACCTGAACCAACTGTCAATAAACCCAAAGTAGTATGTCAACCTAAGGTTTGGTCTGATGCTCCTATCATTGAGGAGTATGAATCAGATAGTGAAGATGAACATGTGTCTCAATCAACAGAAGAACAGGCTACACCTAGTTTTGCTAACCAGCAAGTAAAAACTCCTAAGGAAACTGTTAAGAATTATTTCACACATAGTAAAAATTCTACAGTTGAAAAAAAAGGGTTGGGATATGGGTTTATTACAAAAGCATGTTTTGTATGTGGAAGTCTTAGTCATCTTAATAGAGATTGTGATTTCCATGAAAAGAGAATGGCTAAACAAGCTGAGTTAAACAATAGGATGAGTAAGAAGTCTAGTCAAAAGGAGATTAGGCCAATCTGGAACAATGTGCAAAGAGTGAATAATAAAAACCAATTTGGTACCTACAGCATACTAACTAAGAACTGTTAAATTCCCAGTTAAACTGCTAGAGCCTAGCGGTACTATCAATGTGTTAGTACTGCTAGGACATTAATTTTAATAACAGTCAGCAGTACTAACTACTGCTGGCAAGAAAATTTCGTAAACTGTTAAACATGTTGTGAATAGAGTTAGACCAAAAACTGTTTTTCATAAAACTCATTCACCATTTTCAATGCCTTTTAATAACACAACAACACTTAGAACAAATTTTTCATATCAAAAAAAGGTTAATACCTGCTACTGCTGTAAATGCATTTTAGTGCAGTTTGGGGGGAAAAGGGAAACTGCTGTTAAGCCCTCAGCAGGTTGTAATTGGAGACCAAAAAGACATTACTGGCAAAATATCTCCAAATACAATAGGGATCAAGTCTTTGAAATTGAGTTTCACTTCAAAGATCCACTAGGCAGACTCACGCCTTAAACAGGCTTTTGGTCCCTTAAGAGAATCTTAATCTCTTTATTTGATGTGCAGGATTATCTACACATAACTTTTCAGAACAAAGGGATTGTTTGAAGTGGAATGTTTCAGGCACATGACTGGAAACAAGGCCTACCTTGCTGGAATATCAAGACTTTAATGGTGGCCCTATTGCTTTTGGAGGAAGTAAAGGTTACATAACTGGTAAAGGGTAAAATAAAAACGAGGAAAAGTTAGATTTTGAGATGTGTAGCTTTGTGAAAGAACTCAGCATTTCCACTCTCTTTTTGTGTCACAATCATGTGACAAGAAGAACAAAGTTCTTTACATGACTCTGGAATGTCTTGTTTGTCTCCTGAATTTTAAAAGTTACCTGATGCAATCAAGTCTTACTTAGAAATCCCTAACAAAACATTTAATGTACAGTTTCAATTAAAAGAACAAGTGTCCTAACAATGGAGGTTTAGCTTTGTTTAATTGCAAATGCCACAATTTGATGAATCTAACAAATGGCATATGGAGTTGTGGTCATGTTAACTTAAAAACTTAAACAAACTTGGAAGGTAATACCTTGTAAGAGGTTATACGTTTAAAGAATTTTTCAAAATGACCATATTGTGTTTACTTGTCAAAAAGGAAAAGCAACACAAGGCCTCCCTGAAGGCCAAATCCGTAACTCATTAGTCACTTCCATACAGCATATCTTCATGAGCATTGGATTTGTTTGGACCTACACTGTAAGTAGTTTAACTTATAAATACTTATCGCCTGGGTTATCATTATTATTTAGCAGGTTAGAGGTTGGGTGTTCTCTTAAGAACTAAAGGATTGAAACTAGTGGGAATCCTTAAGGACTTTCTAAGACACTTGAGAACCAATTCAACAAGATAAGTTAAAAACTATTAGATGTGATAATGGTACAGAATTTAAGAACATGGATTTTATTGAATTCTGTGGGTCAAAAGGGATCAAGAGGGAATACAGTAATGCTAGAACTCCACAACAAAATGGAGTTGCTGAAAGAAAGAACAGGACCCTTATTGAGGCTGCTAGGACTATGCTAGCAGATTCATTTTTACCTAACACTTTTTGGGCTGAAGCAGTTAGTACTGCTTGTTATGTTCTTAATAGGGTATTAGTGACCAAGCCTCATAACAAGACACCTTATGAACTTGTAACTGGTAAAATACCAATCATAACAACATAATACCTTTTGGTTGCCATGTACCATCTTAATACCATTGACCATGCTGGGCAAGTTTGATAGAAAAAATCAGATGGAA
This sequence comes from Tanacetum coccineum, assembly GCA_026074375.1. Lineage (NCBI taxonomy): Eukaryota > Viridiplantae > Streptophyta > Magnoliopsida > Asterales > Asteraceae > Tanacetum > Tanacetum coccineum. The sequence goes on from BQNB010036345.1 coordinate 40,460, forward strand.
TGGTTTTAGTTGGGTATTCTCTATAAAGCCAAGGCTATTTAGTTTTATAACAATTTAGAAACCAAGAGAGTTGAAGAAAACCTGCACATAACCTTTTTAGAAAATAAACCCAATGTTGTAGGGAAAGGACCAACTTGGCTGTTTGATCTTGATTATTTAACTGATTCAATGAATTATCAACCTGTGAGATCAGAGAATCAAGCTAACAAACATGCAGGTCCACAAGAAGCTAATCAAAATGCAGGTACAGAAGATATTATTGATGCAGGTAATTCTGAAAAAGAAGCTGAATCTGCTCAGGACTACTTTGTACTGCCAATATGGTCTTCTTATTCTTCAACAGTCAAGAGGTCAACCGTAAAGGATGCATGTGAAGCACCTACCAAACATCCTGATTTAAAGACAGATGAGAAGCCAGTAGATAAGGAGGATCAAGTTCTTATATTAGATAACTTGAAAGACTAATTAGGGAAAACAAGAAGCAAATGATGCAACTGAATGCACTCAGGCAGGATTTGCCCAAGAAACTGAGGATTGGTTCTACAAAAGCGGAGCTGCTAAAGCTAGCAGTACTAACATAGTTAATACTGCTAGCACACCAGTTAGTACTACCAGCCCTTATGGAGGACTATCCTTTACTGATCTAACCAATCCTGATCAAGATGATTCAGAAATAGCTGCACTTGAGGACATTTATAACAATCCTACTGATGGTATTTTTACAAATTCATCTTATGATGATGAGGGTGCAGTGGCTGACTTTACAAATTTAGAACTTGTTGTGAATGTCAGTCCTATTCCCACATCAAGGATTAACTCTATTCATCCTTCAACTCTAATTCTTGGAGATCCACAATCACAGTATACAAACATTTGAGTAAAGTGGACTAAAAGTTTCTAGAGCCCATGCTTTTGAAGTTATAATTAAAAAGCAAAGAGAAATAATCATAATGACTTCCAGCATTGTTTAATTTGCTTTTTGTTGAGGGATGTGGGGGGATAGGGTTAGCTTGTCTCAAAAATGAACCCAAGAAAATCTCTGAAGCACTAGAAGATGAAAGTTGGGTATGATGCTATGCAGGAAGAACTACTGTAATTCAAGATTTAAAAAAGTTTGGTATTCTTGTATATTTGCTTATTGGGAAGAAGGCACATTTGAACAAAAATGGGTTTACACAGAAACAGATAAGTATGAAGAGAGGAGTTGTATTGGTAGGAATAATCAAGGTAGGTTAGCTCAAGAGACCTAGCAAGAGGAAGTGATAGTTTTATGAAGAGGTTTTATGCTATAGGGCCAGGATTGAAGCCACTAGGAATCTTTTTAGCCTTTTCCTCTTACATGGCCTTCATAGTTCCTATCAAAGAGGATGTGAAAGTACCCTTCCTATATGCAAAATTGATGAGGAGGTCTATTGATCTCAACCATCAGGAGTTTTATAAGATCCTCATAACCTAAGAAGGTCTATAAAGTAGTGAAAGTCTCTCTAAGGTTTTACACCAAGCTCCACAGAGCCCTGGTATGCTACTTTATCTACATTCTGTTTAAAGAATGGATACAGAATAGGAACTATTGACAAGAACTGCTTTTTCATTAAGAAGGACAAACATTGATATCAAATAGTACAAAGTTTTATGTGGAATGATATCATATTTGGTTCTTACAACGAAACTTGGTGGAGATGAAAGTTAAGGCAATAAATGAAGAGTAGATTTCATATGAGTTCGATGGAGAGCTCACCTTCTTTCGTAGATATACCAATCAAAACAGAAAGAATAAGTATCTTTATAACTTAGGATAAGTATGTTGCAGAAATCCTGAAAAAGTTTGATTTTGTCAGTGTTAAGACTGCTAGTACACTAATTGAGACCCAAAAGCCTTTAGTCAAGGATGAGGAAGCCAGTGATGTGGATGTACATCTTTATAGATCTATGATTGGTTCTTTAATGTACTTTAACTGCGATCTAGTCCTGAAAAATGTTGCAGTCTATGCTTGTTCTAGGTTTCCAGGTCACTCAAAAGACCTCTCCACTAAGTCCGTTAAGAGAATCTTTAGGTATACTAAAGGGCAAACCAAAAACTGGGCCTTTTGTATCCTAGAGTGTCCTCATTTGACCTGGAAGCCTATTCCAGATAGTGATTATGTGTCTGGAGCAAATCTTGATAGGAAATCCACAACAGGAGGTTGTCAATTTCTTGGCAGGAGACTTATTTCTTGGCAATGCAAAAAGCAGACAATTGTGGCTACTTCTACTATAAAGGAAAAATATGTTGCTACTACAAATTGTTGTGGACAAGTTTTGTGGATTCAAAATCAAATGTTAGACTATAGGTTCAATTTCATAAACACAAAGATCTATATTGATAATGAAAGCACAATATGCATTGTATAAGAATGCCAGTATAACATTCCAAGAAACAAGCATATCGCAATTATGCAACCACATCATAAGGGATGCATATAGAATAAACTTATCAGGTGCTGAAAATACACACTGAAGAAATAAATGTAGCTGATCTTCCAAACCAATGCATTTTGATGTTAGCAGGTTTCAGTTCTTGGTTGTTACTATTGGGATGATCAATCCATAGCTGCATTAGTTAAGGGGAGCAAATGTATTTGTTGTATAGTTTGTATAAAGTGTTCAGTGTTCTTAAAAAATCTGACCATAGTTATGATTGTTCAAGGAGTTAATTGGGTTAGAGAGTCGATTTGGGAAAGAGCTTTTAGATGGTAACTGAGCACTGTATGTTGCCGACAGATTAGTTCATGATCTTTGGTTGGCAAAAGTTAGTACCGACATGCAAATTAATACCGTTTGGCAAAGATAGTAACCGCCTATGGAGACGTTGAAGAATACGCCAGGGTATAAAGTGTAAATAAAACGGATTTTCCTTGAATTTAGGTTTGCTAAACCTATTATAAACCCATCACCAATTGTACAGTTCACTCACGTAATCCTCTTAAATACATTTCTTTTTCATTCAGCCCTAATCTCTCACTCGACCGACATCTCAAATCATGGCTTTTCTTAGAATCGCCCTAAACACAACATGGTCGCTTATTTAGAGAAGACTGATGGGAATGCAAGAGTTTCATGAGATTATTGATTTTCTTGTGCGAATCTACATTCACAATGCCTCTCACTGTTACAGTCTAGTAGATCTCTACTACATTAGTTTTGAACAGTTTTTATGGATGTCTGCTAAATCCAAAAATAATCAACAATTTAGGTATATTACTGCCAAAGTAGCCTGGCAAGCCATGTGTCTATCTCTGAAGCATCAATAAGAAAGTGACCTTCTTTTTGATGATGCCTGAAGGGATAGATTTCTCTACCAAATTCAGGCTAAATTTGATGCTATACACTCATGGGGGAAGAGGGGAACTATAACGTGTTACCATTTAACAAAGCTTTGTTTTCACCCCAATGAGATTTCTTTTTCAAACAATGAAACATTGTAATAGTTCAAAAAGCACCCTCTTTGGGATCAAAATCCCACTAATATTTCACTGCTGTAATTTGCTACCATCTAATCAAAAATAAATTTTTCTAAATTTAATTTTTGATGGTATCTTAGAACTTAGATGCAAAGAAAAGTTTGATATGTATCCACGTTTTATTCAATCTTTTGGTGATAAACAGCTAAGAATGTACAAGTACCTTTTAGACCATTTTCCGTATAAAATGCTTTGACAAGTAAAAGTTTATATTCTTTATGGTTCAAAGGAGGAAAACATTTTTTCAGGGAAAGTCCCCACCATTATTTGCTTCTATGTTGAACAACCAACTGAGGAAAGGGTGCCACTTCAGAAAGACCATCTAAACACAACCTAACCCGACTCCCTCTCCCCAAGTGAAGCCAATGTTGAGCCTCAGTCTGAACCATCCCCTAGACCTTCACCTTCTACTTATATCCCTGATTCTATTCCAGAGAGTTCTGGTGGAATCATGGAGGTCAGTCACCAGTGATAAATCCATTATTAGGTGGAATAAAGTGAGAGCCTGACACTCTAAAGTTTCTAATATCTTTGTATCTCTTTGTATACACAGGTTACAGATCAAGCCAAGGAAATAAAACACTTGAAAGCACAGATCAAGAAGCTTCAGAAGAAAGCCAAACCTGTTATTACACACCACAGAGCTTGGATGAAGAGTGTATCCTTGAAGCAAAGATTGGCAGGAAAGAAATCCTTGAAGAAAAACTAGATGCAAAGGAGTCTGTATCCAAACAGGGGAGGAAATCTGCATAGCTAAACCTTCATCCATAAAGATACCCATAATTGATGAGCATCCTGATGAAACATTAGTTATATAGATACAGAAGATGCTCCAATATGTTGAGGATGACAAGATATGTATTGAATGAATGGAGAAGGAGACTGCGTGATGACAAATGTTAGTAACTGAAGAGCAACTTAGTATTGCTGCAACAAAAAGTTATTACTGACAACAAATGTTAGGAACTAACAACACCAAAGTTAATACCGACAAGGAAAAAGATAGTCAGTTAGCCGATGAAGGCATTGATGATCGAACAGAAGGAATAAAGTGCTACACCAAACCATTCAACAACTACCCTAACAATGTTAGAGATATGAAAACGATCTCAAATTCTTCTCAATATGAGCCCATCCAAAGCATTTCAAGAGAAAAGGAAAGAGGAGTAGAGCTAAAGAAGTTGAAGAGAGTGATAGGCCAATGCCTACAGTCAACCAGAACATTATTGACATTAAAAAGCGTCTACCAAAGATTGATCCAAAGATAAAGGGAAAAAGAAAATAGAAGAGGAAGATGAATCTGAAACTAAATCTGAAGGTATTCCTTGAAGCTTAAAAGAAGTTAAGCAACTTTTTTTTTTTTTCTAGCTAGCGATGAAGAGATGGCTAGAAAGATACAAGAAGATTGGGAAGCAGAAGAAGAAGTTAAAAAGCTAGCTGAAGAAGAAGCTATAAAGACTTCACTTTCAAATGAGTATGATTTTATCCAAGCAAGAATTGAAGCTGATAGACTTCTAGCTCTAAGACTTTAACATAAACAAAGAGAGCAGTTCACTATGGAAGAAAGAGCAAAGTTCCTTCATGATACAATTGCAGCTCAAAGAAGGTTTCTTGCAGAACAAAGAGCAATTGCAATAAGGAATAGACCACCTACAAGAACTCAGCTTAGGAATCAAATGATGACTTATCTGAAGCATGTTGGAAACAAGAAACACTCAGACCTGAAGAACAAAACTTTTGAAGAAATACAAGCTTTGTATGAGAAAGTGAAGAGATTTGATGAAAGTTTCACTGCTGTTAGTTCCACTGAGGATGAGAGAAAGATCAAGGAGATGAATGAAGGAGTAAATGACCCAGATCAAAAGAGTTTAAAGAAGAGGGTTGTTGAAGAAACTCCAAAGAAAGAAAACACATCAAAGGTACCTGGCCTAAGGTAGATGTGACAGAGTATGGTTATAAAGAAAATGAAAGGGTGGTCGAGATGAAGAGGCTTGCTAGGAAAGGAAAAAGATCACAATCAAATTTGATAGAGTGATGTATTAGCAATAAGTGTCTGAAAATTGTTTACCTTTGAAGGTAACAAAAGATAGTGAAATAATGGAGAGAAAATCTGTCATTGCTAGGTTGAACAAGGTAATATCACCAGATGGAGACTATCTTGTTATCTACAGAGCAAATGGGAACTTCAGAGCATTCAATTATCTATTGGAGGTATTGCATATATTTGATAGGCAAGATTTATTTCATCTATATGATTTAGTGATGGAGCAGTACTCAGAAATTACATTAGAGGGATTGAGTTAATTCTTAGGGGATAATTAAATAAAATAATGGAATCCTCACAAGAATACATTATCAAAGTGGATTTCTGGGATGATCAACAAGATTGGGAGATTGTTACTTGGAGATTGTACGAAGCTTGTGGAGCTTACATACTATAACTTAAAGATGGGACAATCATCCATATCTTATTGAAAGAAGATATCCTTTTTCCAAGGATTTATTGCAAAGATGCTTAACTTGGGATTAGAATAAGAAAGAGAAAGTACTGGGGTCGCTGCCCTTGAGATGGATCAGATTTATTAAGCAACATATTAATGAAATTATGATGTCAATAGAGATTGAGAAGGGTTTGATTGTTGGCCTAACACCACACAACAAATAGTCATCAGTTCACCTTGCTTAATAGAGCATAAGCAACAGTGCAAGACCTATAAGCAAACGACTTGTGGTAATAGACTACTCAAACCGTTGAGTGGTTGACAAAATACCAAAAATTGTAGGGTTTTTCAACTCACCTGCTTTCATGATGAAGAATGGCTAGTCCAAGGTCAAACAGTACCTTGGTAAAAAGACTACTCCAAAAATGTTTGATAGCTAATAGTTTGCTAAAACCTATATGGTTGTATCATGCACCAAGTTATGACAATGAAGCATTGTGCTAGTCCAAATTCAAATGTAGTATTAGGTAAAGGACAATTCAATTTCGTTGATGGTTAACACAGTTTACCAAAAAATGTATGGTAATTAACGTTACCAAATTTTTTTAAATAAAGATTGACTATCCATAGCAAACGGACACTGGTAAAGGAAAATCAAATCCTTTTACTGGCTGTAGTTGCCAAAAATTACAAAGCCAACTTAGTTTGATTTGTTGCTGTAAAAGATTTTTGCCAGTTTTTAAGACTTATGTTTGCAGAAGGATACAAAATATGTCAAAGATAATTAAAGAATCAGATCCAAGATGTGTTAAGTGTTTGGATACAATCCACCAAGAACATAAGAAGATTTAACCTGAAGAAAACTATGAAGTTAAAAGAGGTTCACAATCATGTTATAGGGAGGATTTGTTGGGAATATAACGATTCCTAACTTAGTACCGTTAGTATATAAACATAGTAACGAAAGATTTATAGTTAGTAATGACAGAGCAAAGTGTTTAAGTACTGGTCAGATTAGTTATACCGTTAGAATAGAATATTTAGTACCGTTTAAGAGATATGTAATGGAATATTGTAGTAAAAGATAGGTAATTTATCTTTTTTTGTACATTTTTTTAAGTCTGTTAGAGTGTTTATCCTTGGTTTTCAGAAAAGGAACGCCAAACGCAATTAGAGAGACAACAACAAGAAACCAAAAAACCCCTGTTGTCATTCTCATAAACAATCCATGATATCTCATAGTTAGTTAATCTGAAAACTCCCTTTAACAGATTAATAGAAAATCAACGTTTATGTTTTTCATTGTCTCTTAATTCTATTCTTATGTGATTCCGCATATACAATTATTATCATAGTCAGTGTTGTCTATATAGTCAATCTCAATCTGTATTTATAACAAGGTTGGGCTATCAGCCTTAGCAGGCTGCAAAGAACTAACTCAGTTTGGGACTCACAGAGTTTCGTGTGTAAGGAGGGTGTCGATCACGTAAGAAGCGAGAGCTTTAATATCTAATCCTATCAGGATTTTATTTATGTATGTTAAACCTAAAACAATGCAAAAGGTGGGTGATCAAGCTGATAGACTTCACTGGTTTATGTGTATCTATCCTAAGGGTTTTGATGACAAGTAAATGCATAAACACAAACAAGAAGACAAGAAATCGATAGAGAAGGCGTTCCGAAACTAATTTAAGGAAAACTGTATCAAGCCATGAATAAACTGATAAAACACAGGTTAGATATTTTTTTAAGTGCAATGTGAGATTGTCTTATCACGAAGGGCATATCATTCAAGCCTTAGGCGTGTACTTCTTCGTAATGACCTAGGACACTCGCTAATCCTGTCATAAATAGAAGCATCACCCGCATAAAGCAACATTTTTGATTATAATCTTCTAAGGAGATTAGATATGGTGGGCTCATTACTAAGACCCCTAACTCATGGAGAACTTAAACCCACTTACTACTTAAGGCACTTTATATACTAGTAGTCAACTTCCGAGTCCTACCAATGGAATAAGAACGTACTCGTATAGATATACTAAGTCACCTTAAGGCTCAACTAGAGCTCACTAATACTAAAGGAAAGGATAGTAAATATTGTATCCTATGATTTTAGATATAAAAATTGCAATATGGAAAGCTATCTCGGACTCTTAGCCTATGCCCAAACAACACCGAAGTTGCAGCGCATTAAATATGTAGGACTAGACCCAGTTGAATGATAGGATACATACTTAAGCACGTAAACGAATATAAATTGATAAACATAAACAACAATCAACGATATATTAATGCCATCGAGAAAACAAATCAAACATTAGATCTTCATAAACAACATTATATTATCATAAACATGGCTAATACCTAAAGGTATTAGCCAATAGTCATTGTAACAATACACGAAATCCTAGATGAACGATTAAACATAATGATAATCGAACGCGTATAGTGGAGTGTAGAGATTACAAGAGTTTTCCCATTGACCAGACCACTTTTCAGGACCTTCTTGGCTTTATTAATCTTCTGGAAAGCGAACTTGGTGGCTAAAAGCATGTCTAAAATCGTATTTAGGTTTTGGTATTTATAAACTCTGAAAATTGGTCGATACGGCGTATTGGAACTCAATACGGTGTATCAGGGTTGCTTGGCGTAGGCTCCAAGAATAAAATATTCTAGAATTTTCTTAAGCTGGTATGGATACGGCGTATTGGACCTCCTGGATACAGCATATCGGACCTCCTCGATACAACGTATCGAACTTATTAGGTACGGCGTATTGAGCTCCTCCAGTACGGTGTATTGGGGTCCTTGGGTACGGCGTATTGGGCTACTCCGGTACGGTGTTTTGTACATCTTGGGTATGGCGTATTGGCTGAAAGTGTGCTTTTCTTGATATTTGACCAAAGTATAATATACTACGTATATACTGATGTAGATACGGTGTATTCTTCAAAGTCAGGCAATGGTTTTTTGATTCGTCAAAGTCTTGGAAATGTCGTATAGGTCTAGAATAATACGGTGTATTTGCTGTCAGATCTGTAGTCTTTCTCGAACTTTTCATTTATGCTCCAAAATGCGTGCCTTTTAGCATATCTTCACCAAGTACTCCATAATTACTGCAATTCTTAAATACAAATGATTAACAATTCTTTGCAATAATCATACAAAATGGGTAATATACATAGGATAAATGATGCTATAAAAGTGACGTTATTTGATGTCATCAAATATCCCCCCACTTGAATCCTACTTGTCCTTAAGTAGCCTTTAGAAGTTTATAAAAATGTATCCCTAAGGATATTTTCCGTTAAAGCATTTATTTGTTCTATTACAAGTACACAACCAAACACCTCACGAAATAGGATACACTCAAATCACTGAACTAATCTATGTGGTAACATGTAACTAATTCGCTCAATTGCTCAGTCATGATGAGTATTCTATCATAAGCTTTGTAACATTTCACATTTTCAGGTCATTTGCGACTTCATTTATTTCATTATTTAGTTTTAGAGTTTTACGTGTTCGCTTTTAATTATTATCGTATAGTTAAATCGCATAAAATAAAAATCAACATTCAACGTAAACGAGCACCAAACAAATAAAAGTTTATGTCAAGCAAGTGTTATATGATTAATAAGAGTATAATTTATAACTTTTCAAAGTTTATTTTTATTGGTTACGTAAAACGCTTACGTTTCACAATAAATTACATTCGGGCATACCCGGAAGCACCTATACCCATCTATACTAAAATCAATACCCACTTTTATACCCAATACATAAAAATTAA
>BQNB010036346.1:4327-50196 GCA_026074375.1 Tanacetum coccineum
GTCAAATAGTATTTATGATGATTGAAGACTGGTTAAATAAGATTGATCTTATCTTGTCTTGTAAACCCTACTCCCTCTATTATATAAAGAGGGTAGGCGTCTAGGTTAGAGGTATACATCATAGTTAGATCTCTCCAATGAGAGTCTAATAGTTAGCTTATTAGTTTATGTAAAAGTTAGATAGCATAGTCGACTGATTAAAGTCGAATAGTTCATAGTCGACTGATTAAAGTCGAATAGTTTATTAGTTTGAATAAAGAAAACCTTATTAGTAATGTTGATTGTGTTCTTATTTCATATTCCGCTGTGCTTAATCAATCAATGTTATTCATACCCTAGTTGAGTCTAGATTCCTGGTAAGGTTCTGATTCGAAGAAAAGGAGGGTTTCGGTATTATGATTGATGTCGTCTTGTATGATGGATAAGGAGCAGCAACAGAGTGAAGTCGTATATTGGGCTTAACAACTTGTAAAGACGAATGGGATCTGAGAAGAGCAAAATGAACAACCTTCATTCTTATAAACGTGGGTTCTATTAAAGATGATTTGAAGTGGACGTATGACACGATGTCATGTTTGACACAGGTTCATGTGGTGTGCACATGGGTGCTTGATCTTTATTATGGAGTCCATGGATTTGATTCGTTTACTAGAGGTTTGTTCATGGCTGTATGACGTTTATGAAGAAGCAGCAGGTGTGATCGATATAGGTCTAATATTCAATCATGGTGCGATTGATGTTTATCGTATGGATCGTAAGTGATAAAAGAAAGGAAGGAGCTCAAAGTACTGTTCGAACCATAGTACTGCTACCCAAGGAATTATGAAAGTACTGCTCATTCATTATTCAAGGTACTGCTCCCTGTATGAAAGTACTGCTCATTCATTATTCAAAGTACTGCTCCCTATATTAAAGTACTGCTCGTTGTGATCAAAGTACCGCTGAAAAGATCAAAGTACCGCTGCTGTTTGTGAAAGTACCGCTAGTGTTATCCGATATCTTAGAACGTACTGCTTGCTTTATCAGATATCGGGTAATACATGAATTTTGGTTTTTGGATGGATTTGGATCTCGAATGCTTCGTTTAAGGGGAAGTTAACGGATTGATTTTTAAATGTTCTTAAACATTTAAAAGGCTCGTTTTGGAGATTTATTGAAGATGTGATTACGAAGACAATTAAATATTGCTTATTTGATGTTGTAGTTGAGTTTCACAGATGCGTGTTCTTATCATATCTTAAAGTTATGGTTGGCTTTTAAGATAACTTGTTCGTGCTTAAATGGTGTGACGAAGACTTGTCAAAATCTAGCAAAGGTGTGTGATCTAACTTATGGTGCTTAATGCTCACATTTGCTATCACTTTAAGGAGTTACGTTGTAGTGCTCAGTGTCTCATATAGTTAAGGATTTTGTCAAGAGATTGCGATCTACTTATATTTTGGTCTTGGTATGAGTTCAACATCACGTGGATAGTGCAAGACATAAGACACAAATTTGGGAAATTCTACTTCTTCAACATATGGGTTATACTCATTTTTCTTCATCAATAATTACCACTTGGAGCCTACTGAGTTCGAGATTCAAGAGATGGTTAGCATACTTTCAGGGGAAGCTTATTGTTAACATGTTTAACCATCTACATGTACCACTTAAGGGGAAGTGTTCACAAGTTGCTTATCTACAGATGACCCCTATTGGATGATTACAAAAAGGGGAAGAATATTCATGATTTGCAGCTTATGGCATGTTCAAGGAGATCTTAAGTCAAGGGGAAGCTTTGAAGATTGTTTCATTCATGGAGATTGTTTTGTAATATCAAATAGGGGAAGATTGTTGGGATTTAAGATTTGATGATTACAAAACTACATATGCTTATATGAAGATAAATGAAACAAGAAGGAATTAATATGATATGTTGGAGTTTGACTACAAATTAATGATTGGGAAGTTACAAGATGTAACTTAAATGTGTGATGATATGTTACAAAAGTGATTGGTCAATCTCATCATATTAATGATAAATACTAATTAATGTCATTAATGTGTTTTATTAGAATTCCTTTGTAACGTCTTATGGTCTCTATTATATAAAGAGACATAGACTCATAGGTTTTATATCCATAGAAACATCGACTGATGAGAGTCGAATAGTAAAGGTGTGTGTGTACACCGGAGTTAGTTATCTAGTTAGTTAGTTAGTTAGTTAGTACACCATAATTAGTTGGTGTAGCCCCAAGTTATAGTTGGGGTAATAGGGAAACGTTCAATGAAGAAAACCTTGTTTGATAATATTGCCTTCTTATTATTCCGCTACGTGTTCAATATTATCTATAAAACTATCCTAGATGAGCTTAAAACGATTTTCAACATGTGGTATCAGAGCGTTAAGAAGTTTCTTGATGTTTCTGCTGCTAGCATTAAGCAGTTTCTACTGCTAGGTTTATTATTGTAGTTAATACTGCAAAATAGTCTCCATGAATGAAACAATCTTCAAAGCTGCAAATCACGAATCTTCAAAGCTTCCCCTTGACTTAAGATCTCCTTGAACATGCCACCACATAAAATAATAAGCTGCAAATCACGAATCTTCTTCCCCTTTTTGTAATCATCCAATAGGGGTCATCTGTAGATAAGCAACTTGTGAACACTTCCCCTTAAGTGGTACATGTAGATGGTTAAACATGTTAACAATAAGCTTCCCCTGAAAGTATGCTAACCATCTCTTGAATCTCGAACTCAGTAGGCTCTATGTAGTGATCACTAATGAAGAAAACTGAGTATAACGAATTTGATGAAGAAATAGAATCTCCCAAACTTGTGTCTTATGTCTTGCACTATCCACGTGACGTCGAACTCATACCAAGACCAAAATATAAGTAGATCGCAATCTCTTGACAAAATCCTCAACTATATGAGACACTGAGCACTACAACGTAACTCCTTAAAGTGATAGCAAATGTGAGCATTAAGCACCATAAGTTAGATCACACACCTTTGCTAGATTTTGACAAGTCTTCGTCACACCATTTAAGCACGAACAAGTTACCTCCTGCTAAAAGGTATGATAAGAACACGCATCTGTGAAACTCAACTACAATATCAAATAAGTGATAATCAATCATCTTCGTAATCACCTCTTCAAATAATCTCCAAAAACGAGCCTTTTAAATGTTTAAGAACATTTAAAAATCAATCCGTTAACTTCCCCTTAAATGAAGCATTCGAGATCCAAATCCATCCAAAAACCAAAATTCATGTATTACCCGATATCTGATAAAGCAAGCAGTACGTTCTAAGATATCGGATAACACTAGCGGTACTTTCACAAACAGCAGCGGTACTTTGATCTTTTCAGCGGTACTTTCATTTACCTCAGCAGTACCTTCATTTACCTGAGTGTAATTAGTAATAAACTAGCAGTATTAGTAACCTTCGAGCAGTACAAAGTGAACAAATGGCAGTACTAATATAATCATGACAACATTAAATATAAATGAAGCAGTACTAATCACAAACCAACAGTACTAACCTTCCTTTGATTCTCCTTTGGCTGTTGGCAACTCTAAACTTCAATGGCAGTACTAACAAATATTAAATAGTAGAAATACCTCAACAAATTGTATTTCTAAATCTGTGAAACATAATCCAAACTGCCTTTGAAAATCATTATGTCAAATGTCGTATTCTCCTTATCAATAACCATGAACGACTTCAACCTTTTCTTAATTTTCAATAACCAACAGCAGTAGTAACAAACCAAAGAAGTCCAAGCAGTACTAACTCATACATGCCAGTATTAACAATCATAAGCAGTTTTAACAAGCACTGTTCGACATCCTAACAGCATTATTTCTTGACCAATCAGCATTACAAATAAACTTGGTAGTAGAAACATCAACGCGAGCAGTACTAACTTGTAACCACTTTTTAAGGCATACCTGAGCTATGTTTGTCAATACTACGCGAGATTAGTTGGTAGTGTTTCAAATGACACGTTTTTTGTGTGGAAGTCGTCTACTAATGCTGTCATCGTATGGGCTGTCATCGATATTCAATCATCGTTTGAGCGTCCGGATAACTGTCATTGCGTGCTAATGATTCTTTTTTGGAGAAGCGATCAGAATAGAAGTTCACAAAAATACTGTCTTGAATTACTATTGTTATAAACTTAGAACCCTGACAATCAGCAACCAATCATTATTGTCTTTACTAACTCCCAAATCGCTAACTACAATTTGTGAATAACAAACATACTTGTATGTTATACTCGAATTAGGGTTGCTGACTAATAATCTCGCTAATTTAACCTGATTAATACAACATTGCATAATCAAAAGACAGATATTCTTTACCTCTTTTTCCTTCATAGATGTCGAAACGAAAACCATGTAGACTCCTGATCATGAGCCACGACCGCGCTTTTTGATACCAATTGTGGAAAATCCGTTTTTAAACATCTGGATGGTTTTACAAATAATATAAATATGCAGCGGAATATAAAGAACAGTATATTATCAAACAAGGTTTTTATTCTCATATGTTTCTACCTTGCCCCAATTTTATACCCTGGAGCTACTAACTAACAAACTATTAATCTAACTACTAACTAAACGTATACACACACACACGTTTTTCTAGACTCTTATTAGAGAGATCTAACTATGATGGATGCTCTAAAACAGACGCCTCTAATACCCTTTATATAGAGGGTTTACAAGAAAATCTAGCTTACATAGGAAGCTAACTTAGTATTTCACATTAAGTCTTTGTTGTTTTATCTTTCTTCAATTTTGAATATTTAGTTTTGTAATAATCAAATCTTAGATCCTAACATTTTATTTCCCTCTGCAATCCTTTCTGTTCGAGCCTAGGCCTTTTGCTCCATCAATGCATGTGCCATGCGCACAGCTTCATTTAGACTTGCGAGTTTGGATTAAATAACTGTTCCCTTGATGTTGTCAGTCAATCCCTGGATATAAGCCTTAATCTTTCGCGTTACGTTAGGACCATTTTCGGACATAATAGAGCCAGTTCATGAAAGCGTTGAGTGTAGGCAGGCATGTTAAAATCCTTAACCTTTAAATTTCATAATTCATGCTACATTTGCTGAATTTCCTCAACAAGGCAAAAACTCTTCTGTCATCAGCTGTTTCATTTCAGTCTAAGTGATCTGGTTAGCAGCCTCTAATCCCCTAGTTTCAACCTGTGATTCCACCACGTCAAGGCGGGACCTTAAAGTGTGGAAGCGGTGAATTTAACCTTTTTCTCTTCCACGCATTCACTAATCCCGAAAACCATCTCTATTTTCTCAAACCATCGACATAGTTCAACAATCCCCTTATTTCCATCGAAGGTCGTAGGGTTACATTTTATAAATCCAGCAAAGGTACACTCTTAGACAGCTGGCGCCCCACCTTGGCCCCCAACTCCATTAGCATTGCTTCCTTGTCCCCCTGCGTTTACCTTTCTCCCTCGCTCCTCTTCTTAATCAGCATTGACTCTCTGAGTGATGATTCACTTAAGAGCAGCTTGGTTCATTGCTTTTGGCGGCATGGTTATATCACAACACAAAGAAAGCCTCAATGAGTATTCATAAAATGGCATAATCGTATCATGTACAAATGAACCAATAATAACAACAATCACAACAACATCAAGTAGTAAATCAAAAGATAGCCATTTTCATCATTCATCACCAAAAGAGTTAATACATAGTTGCATTGTTTTACAAAATGATACAAATCATCACAACCAATGGCATCAATTCTATTAACTGAAGATTTAATTTAGTGATTACAAAATAAAAGATACTACTAATGAAACTGAACTACTAAGAGTCACGAGGAGGGAATCCTTATGGCTCGGATGGTAAAGTCTCCTCATGAGTAGTTGGATCATCGTCATCTATAACAGGAACAGTGGTGGCATCACGAGCAGCAACATACGGATCCTCAGGATCATCTTGAGCAACTAGAACCACTGGAGCAGTAGGTGGAACATATGGTGCCACTTGATTATGCAGGTGTGGTGGTAGGTGTTTCTGAACCTTAAAAGACCAAAGCCTCAAATGGTGGTAGTGCCATGTCGCATGATCAAGATCCCCACGAGTAGTTGTAATACAATTCTCACTGTAATCTAACATCATCCTTAGTCTATTGTTCTCTACACGAATGTTATCCTTCTTAATCTATTGAACCCTGCGATGAAGTGCATTTAAATCACTCTTAATGTGACTCGGGGTGAGATCTTCAGGGTCATAACCAGTAGCGGCAGAAGATGATGATCCTATCCAAACCTGAGGGCTGGTGATGAGTCTACGTCTAGTGAGGGGTACTAGTCTGCCAGTGCCAATGATAGAAGCCTCAGCCTCAGACTCAGGCTTAGGCTCAGGATCAACAGGAATAGGAGATGGTGGCATAGGTGCAGCCTCCTCAAATTCAATCTCAGACTCAGAGTCAGATGCAGGTGGTGAAGGGTTAAGTGGGTTCGCCCCCTCATAGGGAAGCATCCACTCTGGGCCATCCCCTTCTTCATCAACATCTACATCTATCCCTTCCTCTTATTCTTCCATCTTCGGATCTTCCTTTGGATCTTCCTCTTCTTCATCTTCATCCCATTCAACCCAACTGTTCATATTGTCTGGTGCAGCCTCTACAACTAGTGCGAATTCATTATGGTCAAGAGGTGGATTTGCCATGATAATCTGTAAATAGTGCAAAAATAAATAAGAATTATTATATGAATAATAATTTATATGATTATGCGGATTGATATGTGAGAAATCACATATCCTTTTAATACCAAAAATGACCCTAAAATGAACAAGTTGTGCAAATTATGCTTGTATATTGCTTGTTTTGTCATTTGTGATGTGTAGGTACGGATATTAAAAAATTACAAGAAAATGGTCAAAACCGGCCAAAAAAAAACCAAACCCGGGTAAAAAAACCAAAATAAAAACTTGGGAACAGATTAAAGTGTACAAGAAGCCGGTAATTTCTAGCATAAGTCAACAAAGTCCAAACCTTTTTTTGGTGGGGGTTTTTAAAAAAACCCCAATGGGGGGGGGGGGACAACCACAAAACCACAAAAAATTCCCCTTTTTTTCAAATATTACCCAAAATAAATTAAACCTAATGTTAAATCAAATTTCACCAAAAACCCTAAATCACTAACACCGTTAGTCCTCTTTTATTAAGAAACTAACGGTCGTTATCTCCTAAAATCATATAACCTTTCACCCTTTATACCCTTAACCGGCCCAACCCTTTTTAAATAAAACTATGGCCCAAAACACTTCCCGAGCCCAAGTCAACCTATCCCTTTTTACCCCAGGTCAAATGAGTCAAATTAAATCGTTATAGAGAAGAAAAGGGCGCCATATCTCGTTTGTTACTATTTCACCGTCTTCCCCAATTTACCATCTTCAAAATTACTCGGATAAAATGCAATTAACTTGGCCAAAAGATGCTTAGTACCTAGCAATGACTCATCAAAGGCAAATCATCACCAAGTACTATGATTGGTCAAGACTTATACAAGAATGACATGCAGGATTCAAAACAAACACACCTCTTGATGGAATTTTACACTGAAATCAATGCAAAAGAAGCACACCACTCCAAAGAAGTGGGATTGCCACACTGGAAATCCGTGTGATCGCAATCTCATCCAAGGGTCACAACTGAGTATCCAATGATTGAAAGGATTCAAGGGCAGAGATTAGAAGTCAAGGGGAGCGCGTGCAGAGATTAGAAGCTTTTCTCAAGCCTATAAATACAAGACCTTCTTCACTCACGAGATGAGATAGCTTAATATAGGAGTAGTGTAGTAATATCTTTAGCTTATTGTAATTTTCTAGCTTATTGTCATTTAAGTCTTTGTAATCTTCATTTAAAAGCCTTGTAATCTGTTTTCATTAATAAAATTTGTAGTTCACTTTTAAAACTTGTGTTTGATTTTCTTTTAATCAATAAGCAATATGATTTGATTAAGCTCAAAAAGTTCTTAATAAGCTCTTAATTCACTACTTTAGTTAATTTACACTTAGTTAAGCTCACAAAAGCTTAACTAAGTTTAATAAGACACAAATCCTCCCTTAAAAGCATCTCAACTTGTTATTGGAAGGGAAGTCAGTAATGGAAGGACTTCCAGGACCACACCAGCTTATCCTAGGATAAGCTGGAGCTTGTTGATCAGCTCTTGGAGCATTTGAAAGCCTTGTTTAAGCAAAGGCTATTGTAAGTTTTTCAATTTACTTTTCATAGCTTAATTCTGCATAATTGCTTATTCTGCTTATTTGCTTGCTTATTTCTGTTAGTATAGCTTACTTATGCTTATTGTAGTTGTTAAATGCTCATTGTGCTTAGTCATTAGTTTAAAATCTTAGTTTCTTATATTCTGTCATGAAATTGTGAAAAAAAACCAAAAATATTAGCATAATCTTGTAGCTTATCATTTCTGCTTATTCAGTAGTTTAAATTTGCTTAATATGTTTGTTAGAAGCTTATTGATATCTGGTATTTAGACTTTGATCATAAATCCTTATTTTAATAAGCTAAATATGGACTTGAGTGAAATTAAGGAGTGTTTGGGTCAAGCAGTTCTAACTTAAGTTAGAACTGCTTGAGGCTAATTGGTCCTTTGTTTTCAATTTAAATCTCATATTTGAGTTTATTAAGTTTGCTAGTTGTTAATTTACATCTGTCATCATTAATTTAGTTTATAATACATTTTTAGTAAAAGTCTATTCTAGGTGTTGATATTGCTTCATTTGCTCTTGGTTAAGTGATTTCTAGGTGTTAGAAACAAGATTTGTAGCTTGCACTTGGTAGTTTTGAGATTTGGTCATATTTTGTGCAAACTGCTTCAGCAACTAAAACTAACAAAAAGCCTTTTTCAAGTTCATTTTTCAGCTAGTAAAAATTGGTTTTAAGCTTTCAAATTTTAAGCACTAGTAGATCATAGGTTAGTGATCATTTGTTTCATTTTGTTTTTTCAAAATAAGCTTATTCACTTATATGTTTTTAAGCTGCAAATCAGCAGTCTGTCTTTTTGAAAACCAAAAATTCACTCAGCATATGCTGAGCATTTAAGCAGTTTTCAAGTAGATTTTTGATTAAGCATTTAATTTTCAAAATACTTTTTAAAAGTGGTTTTGTGTAGTTTATTAGTCAAGGTTTAAAGTAGTAAAAGCTAGATTCCCATAAGGATCCATTAGCTTATATAGAAATAAGCTTAAAGTTGCATCTAGGGACTGTTTGGTTAATAGTTGAATCAAAGTGCTTATTTAAGATTTTTAGCTTATTGCCATAAGTTTTTGTTTAGTTTATGTCTTAACTAGCTTATTAGGTTAATATTAAGTTGATTGTAGCTTATTAGGTTCAGGATTAGCTTATTTTAGCTTTTCATAGAAAATCCAAAAACATCAAAAATAGCATAAGTAGCTTTTTCATTGTGCTTTTTCACTGCTTAATTGAATTTCAAAATATCTTTTGTTTGTTGTTTCAAATAGCTTTTTGGCCAAGGTTTAAGATGATATAAGCTAGAATGTCATAAGGATCTGTTTGCTTATAGAAAATTAAGCCTAAAGTTGCCCTTAAGGACTGTTTGGTGTGCAGTTTTTAAATAAGTGCTTAATTGAAATTTCAGCTTATGGCTTGTGCTTTTTGTTCATTTCTAGCTTAGAGTAGCTTATTAGGTTAGTTTTAAGTTAGTTATAGCTTATGTAGTTCTAGCTTTAGCTTATACCCATTTTTAGCTTATTAAGTTTTAATAAAAGTTTAGTTAAACATTCTGTCTGATTAATAAGCTGTTTTCAGCTTAAATTTTGATTTTAAAAATTTGGTTTCATTAAAGTTGTTAGTTTTTCTAAGGTTTATAACTTTGCTTTTTAGGTTTTAGCAAAAATAAAAAAAAGGGGAAGGAGGGAAATTGTGAGTGAGCAAGGCTCGAACTCACAACCTCGACCTCCCTCAACCCTTTCATAACACTCAACACACACCACACTAACCACTGCGCCCTTGGGACTTTTACGTCCTAAGGTGCGTTTTAAATCCTTTTAACCCTTTTTTGAGTTTTAAGTATAGTAAGTATTTCGAGTGCTTATTTGATTTTTTCCGGCTTATTTAGTTTAGTTCTTTAGGATTTGTTAATTTTCCTACATCCTACTTATCATAAGCTATTTTTAGAAATTTTCTAGGATTTTTAGCTTAAAGTTTTATATTTTTCGTGAATTAATTTTGTTAAAAACTTTAAAAAATCATAAAAATAGAAAAATAATCAAAAAAATAATTTTCTTTTTTATAAAATTTTCTTTTATCATATTCTAGGCTTAGGTTTGAAATTTACTTTTGTATGGTTAATATTTTGAAATTTCATTTTTTAAAGAACGGGATTTCGTTCCCGTTCTCGTTTTCTTTAATTTTAGCTTTAATCACCCTCGGTTTAGAATTTCCTAAGCCTTTTCTTTTTAAATAGTCAAATAGGATTAGAAATAGTTTAGAAAAGCATTCAGGGTTTAATTTTAGTTCAATTGCTTATTTGTCGCGTTTTATTAAACTCCCGTTAACATTTTTTTTCGTAGTTAGCTTTAATTGTGCTTTTTTATTTGCTCACTATTAGGATTTTAGAAAACAATCATCTTCAAACCAATTCAAGTCATTGTCCAAATAACAAACGGGGTTTCAATTTCATAAATCTTTGGGAAAACGACCCAGTAATCACTTACCGGTTAAACGTAGGATATTTTCGTGTGATTTTTCTTACTACCTTTGTCCTCAAGGGTAGTTTAGGAATTTCATCATCGTTATATTATTATACGTATTAAAATTATTACAACAGTAACCCTTACTTGACCGAATGTACTGGTCAAATGGACGCATTTCATTTGAGGACCTCTAGGTGTTCGACATAGCACCAACTGGGGCAACAATTGTAATATATTGAACTTTACTTAAGGTTTCGATGTCACGAGCTTAGTAAAATAGTATATATTTTTCTTATGACATTGTATATGTTATGATGGTCATGCCCGAAAATCTTGTGGTCCACACTACTTTTACTGAACGTTACTGATTACTGAAACCTATGAACTCACCAACTTTATGTTGACAATTTAGCATGCATTTCTCAAGTCTGTAACTGCATGGTACTTGGATAGCATCGTGGAGCATCATTCTAGAGTCACATTTGCTACATCATCACATTGAAGATTTATTGCATCACTTATAAACGTTTGGTTATGTACTAAAATCTTTATGTACTTACATTGTGAACTCTTGGAAACTATGTCCTTTTGTTAAACCTTTAAATGATATCAAACGTTATATTAAAACGACTAATGTAGAGGTCGTTCTTTATGAATTGTGACGTTGCGCTATGAAGTCACGCCCCTGATTGCATTCCGCTGCACATACTTGGGGGGGTGACAGTACGTTTCTAAGATTTAAAGATTGAGCAAAAAGTATTTTTATTTTTTTTTATTCTTATTAAAACAAGTAAAATCTTGAGTTTTGAATGGGGGTTTTTTAACTAAACTAAAACCAATCTAAATCTAAACTAATTATGCAGGAAAAGTTAAATTGGCAGAAACCCTTATAGGTAAACAAATGTGCTCACTTAATAATGCACTACTCCCTAGTTGATTCCTCTAACCTGTTGTCCCTCACCCTCGTTAGTATAATGTGTAAGTACTCTCCTTATTCAATTGTGAATTGGTATGAGACGCACCTACGTGATCACTTAAGCAAACAACTCATGTCAGACACTTTTCCTACCCAATAGTTAAACCACGCGCATTAAATACTTTATTAGCTATCTTTCCAAACGTGAGGGTTTCATTTAGTTCTTACTACGTTTCACTAGACGTTTATGCTAATTTAATATCTTATAGCTAGTTTTTTAATGCCTAACGCGTACACCACTAACAAGAAGAAACAAAATAAAGTTCACAACTAAGTTTTATACAATCATATGCAAACACATATATATTTAGCCTAACATGTTAACAAGAAGAAAAGAAAAGCAACTAATCATCAAACACATAGACATATTTGAATGATTAAATATTGAATTACTTAACTTCAAACCAACACGTGAGTGTATGAGTACAAGGGGCATAATAGCCTTAAAAATTGTCTATAATGACTACACTATAGCTCTCCAGAGTTCCACACACGAATTATGAAAACAAAAGGTTTGTATATATATATATATATATAATTTAGGCTCTAACGGCGTCACTAGGGTTTTGTGCCCGTCGAATCTTCTTTGGGTTTCTTTGGCCGACATATGTTAACGCCGTCATAACTTCTGGTGATGTCGTCACTAAATTTTAGTGACGTCATCTCCACGTACCGAGGCATCACAAAACACCTTTAAAATTCCACTTTCAAGGCACTTTTCGTGAAGGCGTCAGGAAGGCGGTCGAGAAGCTAAAAAGTTATATTTTTTCCTTGTTTTTTCCTGAATCAAGCCCAAGTCACGTGTATATCATCAAGTGCTTCCCAAATGCTAATTACACAAAAAGAAATGATTTAGTGCAATAATATAGTATATTTGCATGATTTGAGGGGTTAAATATCATATACCCATATACACGACATCAAACATAAACAAACACAACCTTTACTAATTAACAGCATTTATCAACTTAGCAACCATAATAACCGTAACTTATACACAACCAATATCATGCAACAATTACGAAATCAAAAGTTCTTAGCGCATTTTATATATAGCTTATAAAATCACAAGCTATACCACATATCAACCTTCAAATAAGAGACAACAAACCATGCAAGAAGCATAAACAAACACATACATACATGCAGAAACCCGCATATACATATCACGCTTATCAAGAAGCCTAAACTAACACAGTCCAATAATAACTTACAAACTCAAAATAATACTTTAATACCATACGTTAACCAATATGATGAGAATAAAACCTTTAACTCGATCTTTGAACCATCCAAAAGACTAAACAATCACGATTCCATAAAATCTAACCAACTAATCTAGACAAAGAGATGAAAGAAGTTGAGAGAAAAAAATTGTCTATAAGTGTTTTGATACATTGATCATCTCACATATAGGTATTAAAGAAGGCACAAATGACACGTACCAGATGAAGAGGACACGGTAGCATGCACCGCTTAGTTTGTAATGAAAACATGCCACAAAACATGGCCAACAAGGTGCTTAGTTTGTCACAAAATTATACCAACAAAACCAAATAAGAGAAAACGAGCCCAACAAAGGCACTAATGCAAAACGACCTCAAATAAGAGGGAGAGTGTGTAATGGGACCGAACATGGTGAAGTCATGTCGTGGTGGTGGGTCACTCATCATTACCTCCGGTTTTAGCTTATATATGTTGAATCATGACCTCTTCATGTTAATTTTGGTAATATTGTTGTTAATGCAACGATAAGGATTCAAGGGAACAATTACGTAAAACCTTCCATTTAAAATATTAAGGATAAGCTACATATGCCACTAAAAATAAATCATATTCAAATTATTCGAAATGAGAATTGATGTGTAAACATGAAACTTTTAGGGTGCGTTTGGTTGGAGGTGTTGTAGCTAGGTTTTGGGGATGAAGAACAAAAACAGTTGTTTGTTTAAAACACTAACTTTAAGATTCGGGGATGGTTACCAAATATTTAGGATTGTGTAAACCCCAAGAGGGTATCCTCACATAACTATTTAGTGGGACCAATGTACATAATATATTATGTTAACATATATACATAGATCATTACACATAGTTGTTACACGTTTAAGAATAAGAAAAGAAGAGAGAGAGATGGTTGGTTAGAGAGAGAAAGTAGAGAGAAGAATGAGAGAAAGGAGAATGGTGATGATTATATTAAGAACGAACCAACACCTTCATAACATGCTAGGAGGGTGTATTTATACTTCCTAGACTACATAGGGACTCATAAGGTATATCTTGGGCCAAACTCGGCTTTCGTTGGGCTTTAAGCCCACAACACTGACAATATTAGCTTAGAGTCCGAGCCCGTGTTTCTGAGTAGTCTACTCTTATATATTACAAAGTTCCTATCTCGTAAGACCGATACTTACATATATTAATAATAACCTTTTTGGAGCATGTTGTCCTTAATTGTAGTTCGCTTTACACATTTTATGTTCACCAACTTATGTTTTCCACTTTCAAGTGGGCCCTGGTGATTAATATTAATTTGTACGGTGTTGACTTTGGAATGCATTATTCTAAATTTCAGGATGGCGTGATGGGGAAATGGAAGTAAAAAATCATGGGTTACCTTGTTCTTCTTTGTAATTGAGATGTTGTAAGGTGGCTTTGGTTTCTGAGGCTAGGTTGCTGGGTCGTTTTTGCGTAGCTAGTATCCGGTTGGGTTGGTGTGTCTTATATGTTATGTTTGAGTTAATTTTTTTTATATTTTTATTCGGGTCGGTCTTTGGTTTTAGGGTTGATTATTCTCTTGGGTTTTGGGGTTGTATGGTATAGAATGTCGGTTGGGGGTGGTTGGGTGATGTGTTTGTTGGTGTTTGTTTTTGTCCGACGATTTTATCGTTTATGTTTTGTGTTGTTTTGGGTTTATTGTTGTTCATTTGCGTTTGGGTTGGTGTTTTATTTTTTAGTTTTTTTTTTAAGTTTTTTCTGTGTATGTTAATTTCTTCTTGTTGGTTATTTTTGATTATTTTTTGTATTTTTTTGATTGATGACTATATAGTTTATAGATATTACTGTTTTTATTTTTTTCTTGTATTTTCTTTTTTTTATATTTATTCTGATCGGTGTTTTTGTTTGTGTTGGTTTTTGTTGATCTGTTTTTATGCGTGTGTTCATGTATTTGAGTGAGTTTATGAATACAAGATATTAACTTATTTCTTTGTAGTTTGTTTGATTTAAGGGGAGATTTTTCTAAAGTTTTAGTGATTCTAATTTTATTGTTTTTGTTTTATATTTTTTTGTTGTTTTATCTCGCTTCCGTGTTGGGATTTGGATTGTTTAATTTTTTTTTTCCTGTGTGCTTTGGACTTAGGTTTTTTTTATTTATTTTTTCGATTGTTATAACATCTATGGTAGTTTTTGTTTTTTTTGAGTTGGTTTTTCTTTAGGTACAGGTTGCATCTTATCGTTTTTATTTTTATGCCAGTCTTTTATGTTTTAGTATTTTTTAAATATTTGTTTAGGATATTGACTTATGATGTGTTAGTTTTAGGAGGGGTTGGGGTTTGGGGGGGTTTGGTGGTTAGTAGGTGGATCTAATATAGTATGTAATTACGTTATGTTTTTATTTTTTTTTTTTTATTTATAAAATATTCTTATTATTTTTTTATTTTATCCTTTCCTTTTTACGTTTCTCTTTTTGTTCTTTATGTTGGATTGTGGGTAAGGTTGTATTTGGGGGTTTTTATTTAGTTTTTTTGTTTGATTTTTGTGTAGTTTAATTTAATTCCGTTATATCTCTAATTACACGTCAGTCGTACTAGTAGCGATCTGGGTAGTGTTTCATATGTGTCCTTTCATTATTCTCGTGTTTCGGTAAGTTTTTGGTAAGTTTTGGGTGTATGTTTCTTGTTAGTTTTTTTTTGTTAATTTTTTTTTTTCATTATTCGTGTTGTTATGATTTTTTTTGTAAATATATTCTTTTCTTCTTTGGATTTACTATTTTTGTTGTTCCAGAGGTTGTTTTTTTGTATATATTTAGTTGCGTCTGTGTATTGATCTCGTGACGTTCTTTGTTTGGGATACGTAGTATTGTTTTGCTATTTTTTGTTTGTTTTGGTTATTTTTTGTTGTGTATTTTGATTTTTATTTCTTTTCCTTCATTTTTTTTTTTTTTTCCTTGTGTTTTTTGTTTATTAGGGAGTCTCTTGATATTTTTTTGTGTATTTATTCGTGTTAGTATATTTAGTTGTTTGTTGTTATTTCTTGTTTGTGGGGTAGGCGTCATGTGGTTTCTGATATTTTGTGGTCTGTCTTTTTTTTATTTATGGGTTGTTTTTTATATTTGTCGTTAAAGCTTATTATTGGCGGCATGTTATTAGGTGCTTAGTCCTCGGTACTAAAGTAGTTCTTGCTGGTTTGTATTTTCTTTTTTTTATTGATGGTTGGATTTATACCGCTATTATGGATATGGTTTTTTATGTAGGGTTTGTTTTGAGTTGTTTTTTTGGTTACTTTTTGGTAGATTTAAAATATTGACCTTACTTTTCTATCTTTCATTTCTTTTTTTTGTATCTTTGTGTGATCGTAACATTCGATCTTGAGTTGATACATATTTGGTTTTATTTCTATTACATTTTGTATTGTTTGTTAATAGTTTTCTTTTTATTTTTATATTGGTTTTTTACTTTGTAAATTATTTATATAGTTAGAGTATTTTCATTTTTTTTTTGTTATTTTTTATCGTTTTATATATTTGGTTTATATACTAAAATCTTTGTATTTACGTCTCAGAAAGTTAATAATTTGACATAAGAGACTATCATCATCGCTGATCAGTAGTGAAATTGATTTTAAATTTAAATTATTTTATGAGATTTTATACTAATTGTAATATTATTTGGTTAGTAATTCTATCGATTTTAGTTTCATATCTTGATTTTATCGCCTCCTTATTTTTGTTTCTTCGTATTTTCTTTTCTTTTTATTTAGTTATGTAAATACTGTTTTTTTCTTAATTCTTAGTTAGTATTTTCTGGAACGGATTAGTTCTCTATTTTTTGTTATTTGTTTGATTTTTTTACTTTTCTTTTTTCTCTATTAGGTTTTTTTCTTTTCTTATGTTTTGGTCGTGTTCATGTCTTATGGGCGTTTGTTGTTTTTTTGTTTAGATTAAATTTCATTTGTACGGATGGGGGCTTGGGTTATCTGACTTTCTGGGGTGTTGTTTTTGTTTTTTGTTGTTGCTCTTTTGCGAGGTTGTTAGCTCTGCTTCGTGTGCATTGTTTTGATTATGGGTTTCGAATTATTTTTATTATTCTTGTTAGGTTTATGGTTTTTTTTTTTGGTTTTTATGTCTTAGGTTCTATTTTTTTAATTTTTTTTTCGTTGGTTATTTGTTTGATAGTGCTGTTGGTCGGATGGGTTTAATTTTATCCTTATTGATTTTCTATTTTTATATTATAATTTTTTTCTCACTCATATTTTTTTGTTGTAGTTGTCTGTGGTTGGTACATGCTTTTAATTATTTAGTTTTCTTTTGATTTTGGAGTGTATTTGTATTATATGTTTGAGTGTTGGGTGTACTGGGGTTGTTTAGGTGGTGGTCGAAGTTTTTTTATTTTTGTATAGTCTGATGTCTCACTGAAAGGATTATTTTTGGTTTTATTGTGTTTGGTATCTTGCGGTTATTTCTATTTGTGATTATTTGATTGTTATTTTCTTACGTATGTTATTTATGGTATTATTATTTATTATTATTTAGTTGTTTTCTTTATTTAAAGGTTTTGTTTAGTTGTGTTTTTTTTGTTTGTTTTTTTTCGTTGGAGGCGTTTGCCGATGTTATTGTTTATTTATTGGTGTTTTATATGTAAATTGTTTATCTTTTTAGTATTTTTATAATATGTATATTGTTGTTTGTATTAAACTATCTTTTCTATTGCTCTTTTTTTTTTTTTCATAATTATTTTTTATAGTGTATTGTTATTAGATATTTTTTTTTACTTATTATTTTTTTATCTCTAGACGTTTGGTTTGTAATTAATATAACATTTAATCAATGATATTTATTATTTGAAAAAATTTATAAAATAAATATATATACATTTTTCATACTAATTATTACTTAACCTTACGTATATATTTGTCAATTAATAATAACAAAAAATAACACTTAATACTATATACTCTATATATTAAAAAATACGACGTACCAATAAACCACTAACCCACAATTATATAAATTAAAAACATATTACTATCTAACATAAAAACGTATCAAATAAACAACCAATATAATTATCAAACACCTATAATCGACTTTGTATTATTAATATGGCCTCTAGAATAAGCTCCTATGGAGAAAAATTATGTTGTAACCATTTGGTTTTGGGAATATATGTAATTAAAAGAATCTTCCCAGTCTTATTTTTGTTGGCCATTAACTGGTCATCTATAAATGTAGCAAATACATTTGCTTTGACTTACATTTCTTCTCAGTAATTCTGGACAAAGTAAACTTATGGCAACATATGCGTGGTTAATTGGTCGGGTTTAGCAACACGTTTAGGTCAAAACAGAAAAACTTTGGAACGATTTGCTTCCATCTTCCAAATCTCTAGAAATCACTCATCAACAGACGATCCTATAAATATCACTCATCACTCATCGGATATGTTACATTCGCATGTTTTTTAATATCAATGTCTTGACAAATTTATCACGCCTCTAACCAGACGATCCATATCCTATTAAAAAAACCTGCGAATGTAACATATCCGATGGACCGGTAATTTGATCAATTGCTAAGGCGCAATCATGCATATTAGTATAACCCTTAATTGAATCAATATTTAACATTATTTAGTCACAAACCGATTGAAGTTTTGTGTGATTGACCAAATTGTATATCATCATCTATACCGAGTAAGTTGTTTTATCTTCTGCTGTGAATGATTTTTTAAGTGGATAATTTTTATTAAGGTTAAATAGGATTGTGTCACTTTTCTTTCACTATGACCACTGGTTTTGTGGCACCCCATCACAATTAGAACCATTTACCTTTTATGTGACAGATCATGAAGTTGTGAAGCAGGTCATGAACACGTGAATTTTATAACATGAACACTTAATTCAAAGTTTACGACTTGAACTTGGATCAAAATTTACATTCCTTCAGGATTTTCGCATAACTTGGTCTGATTTCCCATTCAATACATAACATGGATGGGGGAAGGCATCAAGTATTGACCAAAACTCTAGTACGTAACACATTATGCTATTCGGGTGCGTGATCAGATAATGTGAGTATTCATACAAGTTAATAAGTAATTATATGTACGTGATTATAATATGTCATAGGATGTGGGTTTGCTTCAAAGTGTCAATATTTATTCGGTGGTGTGAGCTTGATGATCATGCTTATTCCAGGAGAGAGCATGAAGATCAAGCTTATTCCAAGAGACTTTCCTAGCACTGTGACTGCTTTTTACGTATGACCTTTAGCAAAGATATATAAAAGAAAAGTTGCTTATGATTTATCAACATATAATTGATTTTGTTACCCCTCCTATGGTTTTATATGATAGATGAATTTAGAACTGATCAAGTGCGTGATGAGCTAGATTTTGACTTCTTGGGGAACAGGTTCGGACAACCATACTTGGTCTAAACCAATGTGTTTGTACATGGAAAGGGTAATAGAGAACAAAGAGCTAACCTATGGTTCGACCCTGATGTTGACTTCCATACGTATTCCATCTTATGGTTGGAATCATTACCATGTTGTGTAAGTACAACTCTCTAATGTACATTTGACTATACAAGTCATATTTTTCTTTAAGAAGTGAACTAAACAATGCATAATTTATGTAGCTTTTCGTGTGGAGAACTGCGAACAATCTGACATGGCATTGGGATTTCATTATTTTCCAACATTGTTATGACTAAATAATGTAGGCGGCATTGGGATTTCATTATTTTCCAACATTGTTATGACTAAATAATGTAGGCGTCAATAGAAGTTCATTGTCCATATATTTTTAGGTTACTTCTTTGATAAAACTCGCTTCATACAAATTTATGACAGATTGCCTCAACTGTTGTTGTTTGGTTATGCAAGTTATCAAGTTTTATTATAGTACCTCAACTAGGAATGTATATAGAAAGAGGTTATTTTAGATGAATTTAAGTCATATTGGTCCTATACATATAAGCTAGAGATCCTATTGTACTTATTTCCTCCGCTACACGTTTATATCTACATTGTGATTACAATATCTAATTACACAATGACTAATATAGTATAATAGAACATAATTTTGAAGTTCAAAATGGATTAGGTTGATCATTATATGATTGTAGAAAAGGTCATATCTTATGCTTTGATAATCTTCCATTTTAGTCTGACTAGTTAATGTTTGTGTGTCATTATCTTTGATTTACACTCTTCAAGATATATTAGTTGATAATTTTCTTTCTGAGGTGTAGATATACCCATAAAATATGAAGCACATAAATCCAATTATCTTCTGACGAACAAAGGCAACCTTATTTGCTCATGGTCAAGCAGGAAGCATACTATCCATGATGAACAAAAGGCCCGGTGATATAGAACATCATTATCTGCTTCACTAGGAAAATATTGGTGGCTGAAGTGCTGGCAGGCCAGATGTGAAGAATTACACAGTTATAATGTGATAAATAAAATCCTCAATGTTAGTGGGGTGGAAAAGGTCTAATTGTCGTCCCTGTTGGAGCAAGTTATGGTCCTCTTACATCTGGTATATATGAGTTGATCCAAGTAAGTCACTCTTGATCTGCCATTCTGATTTTGTTGATTTCTTATCTTTATGCTTATAGATGACATAGATCTGTTATTTCTGAACCAACAAAAAGATGAAGAGGTGTGTTTTGCCTTTTGAGATCACACTTACTGTAGAGTTGATTAAGTTTAATGATGCCTGTAATTTTGTAACCACAGTTAAATAGCTTGCAAAGCCTGCAGATTAGATTACTAGTATAGTGAAATTTTAGTTTTGCTACTGCTGTAAACATGCTTTTGATGTCCGTTTTTCTACTGCTGTAAACATGCTTGTATTTCCCAGCCTGCTGAATTGAAATGCTATAAGTAGTTCTTAAAGCAATCCCTGTAGTTTGAAATTTCAATACATTAGGCTATTCTTGAATACTTTTTACTTGAATTTCAATACAGCAGACTTGTTTTTTAGATTACTGATGTTTTTATTTCATTAAATTACTTGTAGGTACCTTGGACTAATGAGCGTCCGTTGGAGAACAAAGAGTTGAACGCGATCATTGGCGCATGGTTTACGTTGTGGCGAGATTAGTCCTAGATAATTATGTTGAATTCTAGTGTTTTTCTTTATGGTTATTTGTTGAATTCTAGTGATTTAATTTGATTTAAAGTTTGTATTTGCTTTATGTTAAGCTGAATTGAAGTTGTCTTTATTTACTTTAATCTTTTGATTTTGACATTTTTGGTCCATCTACATCAGTTTATATATATTTGCTGTATTTATATTTCTTTATTTTGGTGGGTTAAATTTGTATGTTTTGGAATTTATTAAAGAATTCAAAAAATATTTTTTTTAAATAGATTAAAAAAGACAGGTTTTGAGATAAAAACATATATTTTTACTCTATATAAAGACAGGTTAGATGTTTTTATAAAGACATGTTGCGGGAGAACCAGTATGGAGACCAATTGTTAAGGAGACCATTTTTAAGATCGAGAAACCGGTGTCGTTTTTTCTTATAGAGTATGTTGCATAACCGGTTTTCATATGTTTCGATCATGGAGATACCCCCCCTCGGAGAGTGGTTCCAAAACCACTCTTTATGGGCTATTTTGACCAGTTTCTATGGCTTTTTTTGTAGTAGTGATAGTCAAAACTCATGTATTTTTACTACCATCGCAATTAATGGTACGTCCGAAGAATAAAGGAATTATCCGGAATTATTATGATCGTGAAGATGGTGAAATTACACCGAGTTTCGTAGTATAGTGTTAGTAAAAAAAGAGAAGGAAAGTTTGAAGATAATCGTTTCGCAACTACCGAAGGAATTACACGAATGATCGATTATTCGTTGATACAAATCGACGATGTAGAGTATTGTATAAAGTGGAAGATATCGCCACTTGTCTTGTAAAGTATGTAAAGTATGGGATGATTGGGAAGTTGACCGTTACGGGAACGCCAACTTAGGTTGTTGTTTTTTATCTATGAACTTGTATTTTAGACTTAATCTATTTGTTTCGTAATTTTTATTTAACAACAATTTACTTTCTTTCTAAAGACTAGCGCTGGTTTAAACACGGAATGAGGAGTTGTACGAGCGTGCATGTCTATTCCGTCGTTACGGCCATGTATGCATGTCTCAGCTGCCTCGTTGGTTTACGACTTTTGGTGAAAGTTAGAAGGTGTTATCTTCCCATTATCTATTCTTATCCTAACCGTTGGTTAAATTCGATGAGATGTGAGATCGGAAACACACAGGTTATTCCATCGTTACGACCATGTATCGTGTGCTTCAGTTGCCTTGTTGGGTGGTACTTCTGGTGAAAAGATTGGAAAAATTGATCACCGGTAATCTTGTCATAACAACCCATTTTTACCTTTATAAACTTGTTACTCCTTAGCTTTAGCAGTGGAGATGTGTATCCTTGCCAAGCTCATGATAGAAAAACTCAGTCACAGATTTCGAGCAATTTAAGTGTATTAGTTTTCTTGTTACCACATCGATTAGCTGATGATTTGACGTGCTTTTCATCTTTTTATTTCGTGATGGTGTTGTTTGTGTACCTTTTAACTAGATCAATTAAATTGCTGTACAGGAAATTATCCTTAGGGATACATTTTTATAACTTCTTTAAAAGGTTACTTGAGGTTAATTTGGTTTCAAGTGGGGAGATATTTTGATGACATCATAACGTCTATTTTTTATAGCATCATTTATCCATGTAATTAACTCATTCTTATTATAATTTTGCAAAGAATTATTCGTAACGTTTATATTGAGAATTGCAGTGTAGTAATTCGGTGTACTTGGTGAATATTAGCAAAAAGGCGCGGCATTTGGACTTTTAAACGAAGTTATTTTTAGAAGTTACTATTTAACAACCAATACACCGTATACATCAAGGAAGATACGGCTTATCCGTCCCTGCATCACAAAGACCACAAAGGAAACCTGTTCAATACATCGTATCCAGTGAAGACCAATACGCCGTATTGGAGATATAGTACGTGCATATTCTGGAAGATGTCAAACGTGGTCCCTACTCCAAGAAAACCCCAATACGCCGTATCCAATACCTTGGATACGCCGTATCGACACCGACTCCAGACCCTATAAATACAAACAACTCAAAAAACCGAGTTTTAAGTTGCTATATCATAATTCTCGATAACCTAAACACCAAAAAGTAGATTTTAGAGGAGAAAAAAAAGGAAAAGAGGGTCTTGCAACGCATTCCAATCCTTAGGAGACAACGGTGTAATTTCTTATATTCTTTCGTTATCGTTTAGTTTTTGGTGGTAATATCATTCATAACTCGGTTAGTTTACCTTGGCTAAGCCATTATTCTTGTATTAATTATGTTGTTGCAAGGCTAATACCTTCAGGTATTAGGACATTTGAAGATATCTAAATGTTGGTTTTGTTTATATCTTGATTTCTTATTTTATCGTTGTATGCTTTGTTTATGTTATCCAATATACTTGTTTTCGTGCTTTTCGTATGCTAATTGTATGCGACCTATCATTCAACTGGATCTAGTGATACGGACCAAGTAATCTAGATGCCGGGATAGCTCTCCATATAGTAATTTATACATCTAGAATCATAGGATCACAAATATTGTCTTTCTAAATCTGTGTCTAGGATACGCTTCGGGCTTAACTAGTTAATTGGATATTGCCTTTGGTTTATTGAACATGTTGACTAGTAGGTGAATCTAGATAATTCAACAAATAATGTTCTGATTCCATAGGATAGTTGGACAAGTGGACTACTAGAGTATAAATTGCCATTAAGCGGTAAGTGGGTAAAGTCTCTATGAGCTAGGGTTTAACAAGATCACCATTGCTTTAATCCCTAAGATAGATTATAATCAAGTAATAAGGATGCTTTATGCGGATACTTTAATTGTGACATAATTAATGTGTCTAGGTCTTAGGATGAAGTCCCGCCTAAGTCTAAGAATGATATGCCTCTTCGAGATAAGTAATCATTGCACTGAATAAACAAACCAACCTTCTAATCGGATTAATGATGGCTAATACAGTTTTCTATCATAAGGCTCGACCGCTCTTTTATCTTCTGTTAATTTGCTTGCGTGGGTTAAAGTGTCTTGAATTGATTGTAGTCACCAACCAAACCCGTGCCAGTCTCTCAGGCTGAAACCCCCCTTTTACCTGTTAGAATTAGGATTAGAACTAACATAGGATTAGCATAGGTTTGACTTAGATTAGAATTAACTTAGATTAGATAACCAAAATATAAATAAATTGAGAGATTTAACCTCGCTTCAAGTGTTCGACACCCTACTTACCACGAATCTACCACCGACCGGGTACACTGCCCGTTAAAGTGTTGTTTTTGGTTAAGTCAGCAAAATATAAATTTAAAACTTGAATCATAATAATATACACCACACAATGACACAACAAGTTTTTGGCGCCATTGCCGGGGAGTGAAAATTAATCTTGATTTTTATTTTATATTTTGGTTTTTTTTAACATTAGATCTAACCCTTAGGAGTAGTGTTAATTAGATTAGTGTATATTCTTGTATATTTGTTAGTTTAATTGTTTGCTTGTATATTTTAGTGTTTAATTTAATTGTTTTTCTAATACACTGTTCTGGTCGATAACATAAGCATATAAGCTAAAATATAAGCATATAAGCTAAAATATAAGCAGATTAGCTAACACATAAGAAGATAGAGTTGCTAAAGCATAAGCAAATAATCTGCTTATATAAAAATATAATCTAAAATATAAGCAGATAAGCAAACCTACAAGTATATAATCTAACATATAAGTAGATAAGGACATTACCGTTTCTCTTCGACATGTTCAATTGGTGGGTGAATTAGGGTTTTCTGTGGGTGAAATACGATGGCTCACGATCTTGGTGGGTGAATTGTTATGAATGAATAAAGTGAACGAAATCCTTAAAAGGGGTAAAGGGATTGGTTTTGTAAAAAAAATAAGTGTAAGGGTTAAAGGGTAACATAGGTAACGGCTGGTTTGGTATTAATATATGTCACATCACAATTTTTGCTAATCATGCCTACAATAGGAAGATTATCAATATCTTGGCACACAAAAGAAAAATTAAAAGACGAATGCCTAGAAAAGGAAAACGAAGATACTTCGATGCATTTTTAGACCATTAGCCCTTTTTAAAAATATAAAAGCACTGAGAAATATTAATATATTTTTTTGTTAAAGGGTTTCCTTGGTAAATTTTATTACTCTAAAAAACAGTTAAGTACAAAGGATGAGGGTGAGTCTCACATCTCTGTCCGTTACATAGGAAAAACCACTTCCTTAAATAAAGGTACACAGAGTGACTAGACTATAAAAGAAACAATAATAACTATTTCTTCTTACGACCTTGAACTTTGATATCCAAATTATCGCATATCATCATCGTATGGGTCGAAGTCGTAGTCACCATTCACATAAGATTCCTTCCATTGTTCCAACAGACTATTAGTACCATATCCAACCTTCTTTGAAGCCAGAAAATTTGCCATATCGTTATCAACTGATGCAACTTCATCCTCACTATCATGATCACCCGAAGAATCAACCTTTGTCAAAGGTTTACCCTTATCATCCACAAGGGTAACCTTTCCATCAATAATAAGTCTTTCTATTTTATCAATTTTTTCAACAAGAGGGGTAGTACTAATACTACTAGATTCTACATTCCAAAACAAGGATCCACTAGAATTGGTCTTTTTACTAGCCAGATTTGAAGTCTCGCCATTTGTACCCAAATCAACATCATTTTCAACCGAATTAAGCACATCAAATGGGTTTGAATTACTAACCTATATTGTAGGCTCCACATCTTTCTTCTTATTACCACTAGGGTTTACATTGTGTTTTTTAGAAACCTGTATATACACTTGTTTGACTGGTCTAAACCCCACATTAGGACCAACCAGAACACTTCTAGTAGCTTGGCTAGGCTTCTTCATGTTCTTCACCACATCCGAATCTATAATCTTAGGACACTCATCCTAAACATGACCAAAAACCTTACAACAAAAACCCGCCCCCCAACAACTGGGAGGTTTCTACTCATACTCAACACTAACAATACGCGTATAGAACCCCTCCCCAAAAAGTTTAGGCATAGCCATCACAATATTAGCTTTCAACTCCACAACATCCTGAACCTTAATCAATGCTCTAGCATAGCTTGACCTACCTCATGATTGGATGCACATGTCAGATGTATAAGAGTCAAGCATCAAAGGAGTATCAAGTTTAGTAGCAATGACACTCAAACCATCCTCACTAAATGTAGTCACAGGGATACCATATAGTTTAACCCAAACCGGAACATTACCCACATCTTCTTTCATTAAGTTTGTAACAATCTGCATTTTCACGTCATTTTACATCTAATATATATCAATTTATTATTTTAATCATTTGCGCGTTTCCTTTCTATTTTTCAACGTTTTTAGTTTATAATCGCGTTAACTAAAAATTAACATTCACGAAAACGAACATCAAAAATAGTAAAATTGTACAGTCAAGCAAGTCGTATTATATTATTATTACGAGGATATTTTGTAACTTTTCATATTTTAGTTGTAGTTGGCTTGCGTTTACACAGATTTCTACGTTTCGCAATTAAAATTATCATTTGGCATGCCGGAAACACCTATACCTATCTATATTCAAACAAATACCCACTATTATACCCAATACCCAAAAACTAAATCATTTTCACTTATAAACATCACATGGCTGGCTATACATGTTCAAACACACAAATAAATCATAATCTCCCACTAAAGTCTCACTACTTACTTATAACTTACACCAAGTACTACCTCAAACCTAACTCTTCATAAATTGTCAAATTCCTCCTCCTAGGGAGGATGAGAGGTCTTACACAACCTTGTACTATTACTACTCCATAACCCTTGTTTTGTTAATGGTTTTGAAAAAATACTTGCATTATAAATAAGACCTCCTAGTAAACTCTTAACACTCTTTCATTTTGCAAGTAATCAAAACACACATTTCTCTCTTCTTCTTCCTATACCTTACAGCTCACAAACAACATTTAGGGTTTCCCATATCTTGAATCTAGATAAGGTCTATAAG
This sequence comes from Tanacetum coccineum, assembly GCA_026074375.1. Taxonomy (NCBI): domain Eukaryota; kingdom Viridiplantae; phylum Streptophyta; class Magnoliopsida; order Asterales; family Asteraceae; genus Tanacetum; species Tanacetum coccineum. Next base: position 31,380 of record BQNB010036346.1, read on the forward strand.
TATACAAGTGTTCTTAAGTATAATATCTAAGGTATATCAAGGTGGTTTGGAAGCTTGGGTGTTGATTTTACAAGGTTTATATCAAGAAAAAAATTAGGGTTTCATAAGAAATTAGGGTTTTCTTGAAAGAATTTAGGGATAAGTACTTGAGTTTGATTTGTGTCTCATCTTCCTACAAATTCATTGAGGTCTAAACATAACCCTAATCTCTTCAAATTATTCATTTCATATTTTATATACTTGTTATTATGTTAATCACCACCTAGGGTTTGTTTTGTGAATTTATAAAATATAAGGAGCTAAAACTCATAAAAAAAAAAATAAACAAAAAAAAAAAAAAAAAAAACACAACAAGAAAAAAAAACACAAAAAAACTACTAAAAATTTAAAAAATTATGATTTGAATACATAATGATTTATGGTGAAATGATGTTTAAAATGCAAGAACATACTTTATTTAAGTATTGGTTAATTCATAGATTTAGTTTATAAATTTACTTGTTGAAAGTTTAATTACAAGGTTTATATACAAATTATTATGAGGACAATGTACTTAGACAAGAATGATGGACATGAACTTAAGGACTAAAAATATGTAAGACTTGTGGTATAAAGTAATGTAAGGGACTTGTACAAATTAATCAAGTTATAATTTATAAAACTAGTTATAAATTATATATATATAAATATAAACTATTTTGGGTACTCTGTTTGAATTCAAATTTTATAACCCTGTGTTAAATAGTATGTATTATGAGGATCGCAAGCATATAAAGAACTTGAAAACCGAGCTATAACGAAGGAGTTATGAATTTTATGAGATTACGATAATTAAATATATAAAAGTGTTTTTATAAAAATAGTTTTATAAAAACTGGCACCGTTTCAGATCTGATAAAATTTTATAAATATTTATGTTTCGGTAGATCATCTTTAATAGGAAAACCTGTGCCATTTAAGGTACATAAAACAAATTAAAACGAATGCGTTATAAGTTTTGCAAAATTTAAGTTTATAAAAAAATTTATAAATTGTTTTGAATTTACTGTTTTGACTCAGATTTTTATAAAAACGGTGAGTATTTTATTTGAATAGATTATTTTGTCACGATTTCATACATATAAAGAACAAGCGAAACGGAATTAAAATGAGCAAGTTACGAGTTTTTAAAGATTTCGGATAAATAAAGATTACAAAAACTAATTAATTTTTATAAATAATTTTTTTTAATTTTTATAAAAATATAACATTCTGATAGAAATATAAAAGTGGTTTACGAGTGTTTTCGAGTCCGTTTGGGCTATAAAAGCGTTAAGAAATATTGTCGTATCATTTATATAATATTTATATACGTTTTTAACTTTATAAATATTATTAATTAAAACAATTAAAACATTTATATAATATCATTATATAAACAATGAAAACTAAAGAGTATTATTAACAAATAATCAATTGTTGGACAACAATAATATTTTTTTTACGGATACGAATACTTAGACATTTAATTAACAAGCGTGACTTAAACATTGTTTCAACTTTTTAAATTAAACAAAAACTAGTAGGTGGTGATGTAACTTCATAATTTACGATGTTGTATTTATATTAAATACATTATACTTATACGACCTATAATTAATTAGGTTGCATTCCGGATCGTTGTGACTATTACTTTGTTGATTTTGCGATAATCACTACTTTCATTAGAGGTCAGTTTATAGCCTCTATTTCACTTGTTTTGCATTTACTTTACAAATCTCTAAGGGAGAATACATGCTCATTACAACTTGTTTACATATCCATTTACAATCTCTTTTACATACTCTTCTACATACTTGTTTACATACTTGATTTCGTAACACATTTATATACTCGGATACATGAACGTTTACAAACTCATTACATGATTGATTAGAAACTCATTTTCATATCTCACTATGAGATACAATACTTGTTTTTACTTATGGACGCAACAACTTTACTTTTACTCGAATTGATGCGTATTTTATTTTAAAATATATTTTTGTCAAGTTTTAAATATATAAAACTCGATCTACCTGAAAACGCACTAACGGGCAGAGAACCCGATCGTGGGTAGTACAGAATGGTAAATCCGAGGTCGTCCCAAGAGCTAAGTTGTAATTAGTTTTAATTTGAAATGTCACGTTTAAAAAATGGTTTTGAATTGATTTGAGATGAATAACAATAAAAGTAAATACTGAAAATTAAAAGAGTTGGAGATATCAGGAGAGAAAACGTGTTAACCTAGATAACTTCATTGCCTATTTTATGATATCCGTTCCTGTGCAATGTTAAACTATGGTTTCATTAGTGGTTTCTAAGGTCGATAGACTTGAATAGGCATATATAGTCTATCCTCTACTTCCCGCGATTCTGACTCAGTCTGAATCGTATAGGAGGTTGGATATCCAGGTTGCAGTGATTAATCCCAACTATTCCCTAAAACTGATTAATAAACCTTTACAGTATTATTAACTACCTCTAAATTAGTTCCTGTGCTTTTTTTAGTTATTGAGCTTTTTCAGTGATAAGTGCAAAGACCGGTCAGTTCCTACACTAGGGGTTAGAGTCATAGATCCTCCCTAGTACCCGATGGATCCCATATTGACTAGATAATCTAATAATTGGGCAAGCAAGGTCCAAACCACCCGTACTACCAAAACCCAGGTTACACAGATAGTCATGGGAATATATAACGAAACCATAATCTAATAGGAAACAAACATTATAACAACAATAATTACATAACTAGGCCAACACTTTAAGTGCTTAGCCGCTCATGGTAACGGAAACACAACAAGAAATAGAGGTAATTATAGATTGAAAGCTCATAATTCTTAAAAGATTCGTATTTGAATGATTAAATACAAAAAGTAAGTAAAGTGTGATATCCCTTGGATTTTCAGGTGAGAAGTTCTTTGAAGGTTGAAAGCCTTTGTTGCCTCTCCAATTGGCTGTGGAAGAAGTGATGTCGGAATAGCTTGAATGAGGTCTCTATTTATATGTATCAAACTTGTTACGACGTAACTGATAAGTGTGTTACGTCGTAACCCTCTTACACGACATTCTATAAATAAGCAGTTGTTGCGGCGTAACCAGATATTGTGTTACGCCATAACCTTTAAATAATTTCCATATGTACGTGATCTTCATTCCATATTCATGGATCTTCATGGTTACGGCATAACCATAAGGGGTGTTACGCCATAACCTTATCTTGGGTAAGATTTCCTTCTAAATACATGGTTACGGCGTAACTAGATATGGTGTTATTACGCCATAAACTTGTCATTGATCTTCGTGCTTGCTTAATATATGTTACGATGTAACCATATTTGGTGTTACGCCGTAACATTCTTCAAATAATTACACTTTAAGCCCTTTTTCCCTTGTTTCTTGTCATTTTCTTGCATTTCACCTAAAAACTACAAAATGATAGAAAATATCTCGTTTTCGAGTATTAGTGAAACATTTGCAGGTAATATAGGGGGTATTTTGCCACTAAAAAGTATTAAATATTTGATGTTATCAAATATCCCCCACTTGACTTCTGCTTGCCCTCAAGTAGAACCTGTTAGAACATTTCATAAAAAGATTTCTCGAGAATAACTTCAAGAAATGAATCTATAAAAACAATTATGTAGAAACATACAAAGCGACACCTCACAAAAAGGGGATAAAAATTCACTCAACTCTCCACTAGTCTAAGTGTTTCATTTTCGGGGTGATCGCTCAATTGCACAGTCATAGCATGTATTCTATCATAAGCTTGGAAAGTACACAAATCTGCACCAGTTAGAATTAGGGTCTAAATAATTATCGAAGGCAACAAGGGTAATATGGTTTTAAAGGGTGATAAAGGGGTTAGGATAGATATGAGATACACATTTAATGGTTGTTAATATAAAAACACAAAACAAATAGTCTAAAGTAATCTGAGGTTGTCATAACTAGCTACTGTCCATCCATAGGTCCAAGAGTCTAAGTTCAAAAATCTGATCTTTAATAATGGGCTACTAGCTCCATTCTTCATAAGTATTGGGATGAATTGGTGTAATAATAGGCTACTAGCTCCATTCTTCATAATTAATGAGATGTCTTGATGCAATAATGGGCTACTAGCTCTATTTTTTTTATTTTGCACCATCTTTACATTTTTAGCACATGGGTGGCTTTTTGTTTCACTTTCTTTTCTTCATTTTCTTCATGATAAATATGAAAATGTTACAATAGTTTATATCTTTAACTATTGCCCCTGCAACATCTAATATTATACGCACATGCCCCCACTTGAGATAAACAATGTCAAAAATGGTGATACAGGGGGTCTTTATAGATCATAACTGATTGGTCTTCCACGAATGCATATAATTTTTGTTCCTATTACCCTCGAACCATGGACTTAAGTAGCCAGAGATTTCAACACAAAGAAAATAAAGACTACAGGGTAGGCTAAGGTGAAATGGTTGTTGTTGTATACAAAACTATAGAGTAGGGTGAAAACATAGATTGGCTCCACATTGGGTGATCTAGGGGTATTCTTGCACCAAATAATGTGTGCAACAAAAGGGTTTTATCACGGGGAAGGTGGTCGTCATGTCAGTGATATCAATGTAATTGATGTGTCGTTTGTTGTGGTGTTTATTTATGATAGTTCAAGTTTCTCAAGTTTTTATATTTTATATTTTACGGACTTACCCAAATATAACACTTTAAGGGTAAGTGTAACCTGTTGGTGTTAATTCGTGGTGTAAGTAGGGTTGTCGAACACTTGAAGCTGAGGTTAAATCTCTCATTTATTTATATTTTGAGTTTATCGAATCTAAGTTAATTTTTAATCTAATGTCAAACCTATGCTAATCTATGTTAGTTTATAATCCTAATTCTTAACAAGTAAAGGGGTGGCTTCAGCCTGAGAGACTGTTGGCACGGGTTTGGATCTGGTGACTACAATCAATTCAAGGACACTTTAACCCACACTAAGCCAAATTAACATAGATTGAAAAGAGCGGATCGAGCCTTATGATAGAAAACTGTATTAGCCATCATTAATCCGATTAGAAGGTTGGTTTGTTTATTCAGTGCAATGATTACTTATCTCGAAGAGGCATATCATTCCTAGACTTAGGCGGGACTTCATCTTAAGACTTAGACACATTAATTCTATCACAATTAAAGCATCCGCATAAAGCATACTTATTTGCTGATTATAATCTATCTTAGGGATTAAAGCAATGGTGATCTTGTTAAACCCTAGCTCATAGAGACTTTGCCCACTTACTACTTAATGGCAATTTATACACTAGTAGTCCACTTGTCCAACTATCTAATGGAATCTATACATTATTTGTTGAATTATTTAGATTCACCTACTAGTCAACATGTTCAATAAACCAAAAGCAATATCCGATTAACTAGTTAAGCTAGAAGCGTATCCTTAGCACGAATTTAGAAGGACAATATTTGTGATCTATGTTTTGATGTATAAATCACTATAGGAGCGCTATTCTTGGCATCTTGATTACTTGGTCCGTATCTCTAGATCCAGTTGATTGATTAGGTCGCATACCAAAAGCACGTAAACAAGTAATGATTGATAAATATAAACAAGCATGCTGATAAAAATTAAGCACAATCGACGATATAAACCTAAACTAAAACATTCAGTCTTTTATAATAATGGCTAATTCCCAAAGGTATTAGCCTTTAAACATCATAATTAATACAAGAGTAATTTTTTTTTAGCAAAGTAAAAACTAACGACGTTAACGATTGTTACCAAAAACTAAACGATATAAAGAAATTACACGTTGTTCTTCTGGATTTGGAAATGCGTTTGTGCAAGACCGTTCTGCTCTTTTTCTCCTCTGGAAATCGACCTTTTGGGGTTTAGGTATTAGAATATGATTTAGCACACTTTAAAATCATTTTTGAGTTTTGTAATTTATAGGGTTGGAAGTCGGTTCGATACGGCGTATCCAATGGATTGGATACGGCGTATTAGAGTTTCTTTGAGTAAGGACCATGTTTGATATCTTCCAGAATATTTACATACTATATCTTCAATACGGCGTATTGACTTCTTTTGGATACGGCCATATTGATCTTCTTTCCTTTGTGGTATTTGGTTGAGTGTTTTTTATATAGTTGATTGCACGGCTGGATACGCGTATCTTCCTTGTTTGGTTACGGCTGTATTGGTCTTCTAAATAGTAATCTTCCAAATCGTCTAAAATATCTTCATTTAAGCTCCAAAATGCGCGCCTTTTGCTAATATTCACCAAGTACTCCATAATTACTACAATTCTCAAATATAAACGATTAAAGTACAATTCTTTGCAATAATTATACAAAATGGATTAAATACTTGGGATAAATGATGCTATAAAAAAGACATTATTCGTTGTCATCAAATATGCCCCCACTTGAATCCTACTTGTCCTCAAGTAGCCTTTAGAAGTCTATAAAAAATGTATCCCAAAGGATATTTTCCGTTAAAGCATATACTTTGATCTATTACAAGTACACAACCAAAACTCACGAAAATGGGAGATGAACGAAAACACCCAAATCATCAACTATTTTATGTGGTAACATGACAACTAATTCGCTTAATTTCTTTGGTTTTGTGTAGAGTATTTATCATATGCTTGGCAAGGATTACACATATCTCACCGGTCTAAAGCCTAAAAAAAAGGGATGTACAAGTTTTTAAGGTTAATATGGGTTTTTAGATAAGGCTTAGGGTTGATCATTCTACAATATTTCACCAAAAGTACCATTACAAACTATGGCAGCTGAAGCTCACATACTTATGGCCGTAACGTAACGACATAATAGACATGTCGTGTTCTGATCAATCTTCATTTGAATTTAACCAACGGTTAGGATGAAGAATGATATTGGGTAGGGATCTTCTAACTTTCATCAATAGTAATAAGCTAACAAGGAAGATGAGACATGCATACATAGCCGTAACGACGGAATAGACATGCACGCTCGATCACATCCTTATTCGCGTAAAACCCATGGTTAATGATTAGGAAAGGGAAATAAATTGTTGTTAAATAAAAATTACGAAACAAATAGATTAAGTCTAAAATACAAGTTGCTAGATACTTTTTTCGACCGTTACCATGGATAAAGACACAACCATTTACAACGTCTTGGTCATATATCAAAAAAACATACAAACCTAGTGGCGTTCCCTCATAACTGTCAAACTTCCCATCGCCCATACTTTACATACTTTACAAGGCAAGTGGCGATATCTTCCACTTTATACAATACTCTACATCGTCAATTTGTATCAATGAATAATCGATCCTTCATGTAATTCCTTCGGTAGTTGCGAAACGATTATCTTCAAACTTTTCTTCTCTTTTTTGTTGCGATTTTTCTAATTTTTTGATATTTTTTTGCTAACACTATACTATGAAACTCGGTGTAATCTTACCATCTTTATGATCATAATAATTCCGGATATTCTCTCGATAATCATTTGTTCTTCGGCAATGTACCCAATTAAATTTTACTGGGGGGATTGGTTGTAAAAATACATGAGTTTTGACTATAATATACATTCTCATTTGCAATGTGCAAATTTCTTCCAACCGTACCCAAATAGACACAAGACTCGGGAAATACAAACTTTACACTTTAAGCAACTAGCAACTGTAAAATAAATTTAATCTAACAGGGTAGGCTAAGGTGTAAAGGTATACCGAAACAAATAATTGGTGTAGTTCCTAAAGGATTGGCTCTACGGGTTGTTCTAGGGGCATCTTACTCTTAAAATGAGAGTAAAATAAAGGTTTATACAAGGGTTAACTAACGGGTGTAGTTAGTTAATAAGCAACATGTAAAGGCGATTTGGGTTGGTAATCCTAAAATTTACCAATGTAAACAAGTTACTCCAATTAAATCCATAATACTCATTATTGCGGTCTCGAATAGATATACCAAGCCAAGTTCTAAAGTCTACTACATCACCGACAAACTCATATTTTTATAGAATTTACATAAACATTTAGAAACGGATAGGCTAAATTCTCATAATATCTATCAAGGGTTATTATGTGCGGTTATGTATCAAGTAATTTCACAAACGTATGCTTGATTTTTTTTAAATTTAAGCATTTTAGTGTGAAAATTAGGACAAGTAAACATTCTAATTCCATCCCCCCACTTGAATTATACAACGTCCTCGTTGTATAGATAAAACATTAAATAGAATTAAAAGAATTAGAATGAGAAACTCCCTGATATTTGTTCGGTAGATTTCCATGTTGAGTTTATTAGCCAAGATTGGCGTTTGAACAGCCGCCTTGGAAGTTTCTAGACCCTCAACCACTTTAATATCTCTAGATTTGTAAATTCTCCACCAATATTCGTCGATATTTCTTTGCTTCCAAGGTCCTGTATAAAACATAGGAAAAACATGTATTCCTATCTTGGTACCTACGGTTAATTTAAACTAAACTAAACAAACTAAATATGGTCGGTTTTGGTGAATACGTCGTATCATGTGCATGAATCCGCCGTATTGCCAGAACTAACAATAATATTTTTAAAGTGCATAAAAAGTAAAGACTGATTAACTTCCATGACATCAATACGCCGTTATGGTATGGAGGCGGAATGAGCCCGTATGATGTTTGGGAAGACAGACTTGATATAAAATTAAATAACATTCATGGTTGTTCTCCAGAAAGCACTTTTGTTTATAGATGAATGTCTTTATGTTAGCTTTTCTCTCAGTTCTTCATCTGTTACGATTCTTTCTCGAATTCCACCACTTCTTTATCTTCCGTATCAATATGTCTTTCGTGGTACTTTTTTAACCGTTGTCCATTGACTTTGAAGCTGACTCCGTTTTTATCTGTGATTTCCACGGTCCTATATGGATACACAGTTTTTACCACATTTGGCACCCGTACATCTCGATTTGACTTTACCCAGATGCTCTTGAATCAAAGATTTAAATAGTTAATTTTTTTTTACTAGGTCTCCTACCTTGAAATCTTTGTCCCCTCGAAGCCTAGAGTCATGCCATTTCTTAGTTCTTTCCTTGTAGATCCGGGTGTTCTCGTATTATGCTTATCTAATTAATTACATCAATTCCGTTTAAAGTTCCATGAAACGGTTTTTTGTTGTTGCTGTTTGATCCATATTACATTGTTTTAGCACCTAATAGGCTTTATGTTCGATCTCCACAGGCAAGTGACAGGCTTTTCCATAAACTAATCTAAAAGGTGTGCATCCTGTGGGCGTTTTGTAGGCGGTTCTGAATGCCCATAATGCATCGTCCAGCTTTTCGGACCAAATCTTCGGATTATATCCAACTGATCTTTCTAAGATATGTTTAATAGCTTTATTGGTTATCTCGGTTTGCCTATTAGTTTGGGGGTGATATGTTGTTGACAACTTATGAGTTACTCCATATTTTTGTAAGGCTTTTTCCAACTGAGAGTTACAAAAATGTGTCCCCTGATCACTAATTAATGCTTTAGGAACTCTAAATTTTGCAAATAGCCTTTTTAAAAATTTAATCACAACGCGAGCATCGTTCGTAGGAAGTGCCTGAGCTTCAACCCATTTTGATACGTAATCAACCGCCACTAAGATATATTTGTTCCCTTTCGAGTTAGGAAAGGGTCCCATAAAGTCTAACCCCCATACGTCAAATACATCACATACCTGAATATTATTTTGAGGTATCTCACTTCTTGATGATATGTTTTGTTTTCCTGATCTTTGAATCATCCATTCTTATCACGTAATCTTTGACATCCTTAAAGATACTAGGCCAGAAGAATTCGGATTCGTAAACTTTCCTTCCAGTTACCGACGCACTATGATGACCCCCAGTTGGTCCGGAATGACAATGTGCCAAAATTTTAGAGATTTAGTTTCCAGCAACACATCGTCTCATTATATTGTCCGGGCATAGCTTGAATGCGTATGGTTTATCCCAAAAATAATTCTTCACTTAAGAGAAAAATCTTCTTCTTTTTTTAGGTGTCCAATTCGGAGGCACAATTTTTCCAATGAGATCATTAACATAATCTGCATACCATGGTTCATCATTATTGTTTTATTCTTGGTTTTTAAGGCCATAAGATGTTCGTCGCTGGAGGAAATTCTATCAGCCGATCCTTCCCCTTCCATGAAGTACCTAACTCGGGTTTTCAATGTCTTTGACAAATGATATGCAACTAAGTTTTCTAATCTCGATGTCAACCCCTTGAACCTTATGAGCCTTGGTTTGGCGTCCTGTTGATTAAATAAATACTTCAAAGCAGAATGATCAGTGTAGAAAATAGTTTTCGATAAGACTAGATAGGGACGAAACTTATCAAAGGAGAAAACAACTGCAAGAAGTTCTTTTTTAGTGGCGGTGTAATGTTCTTACGCATTATTTAGAGTTTTGCAGGCGTAATAGATAGGTTTAAATTTCCCATCTATTCTTTGTCCCAAAACGGCTCCAACAGCAAAGTCACTAGCGTCACACATCAATTCAAAGGGCACATTCCAATCGGGCGAAATTATGATAGGCGCGGTGGTTAATTTCTCTTTTAAAATATTAAACGCCTTTTTGCAATCATCAGAAAAATCAAATTTCGCGTCTTTCATCAAAAGTTTTGTCATTGGTTTAGAGATCATGGAAAAGTCTTTTATGAATCTTCGGTAAAATCCAGCATGCCCCAGAAAACTTCTTACTCCTTTTACATTTGTTGGGTATGGCAACTTAGCTATCATATCTATTTTAGCTCTATCGACCTCAATCCCTAAAATTTTATGTCCTAAAACAATTCCTTCCTTTACCATAAAATGGCATTTTCCTCAATTCAGCACCAGGTTGGTTTCTTCACATCTAGCAAGCATTATATCTAAATTAGCTAGACAACAATCAAAAGAGTTACCGAATACCGAGAAGTCGTCTATGAATACTTCCATAAAGTCTTCTACTATGTCGTGGAAAATCACCGTCATGCATCTTTGAAAGGTAGCTGGAGCGTTGCATAACCCAAAAGGCATTCTTCGCTAAGCAAAAGTCCCATAAGGACAGGTGAATGTTGTCTTTTCTTGATCTTCGGGTGCGATTGGAATTTGGAAGAATCCTGAAAATCCATTAAGAAAGCAGTAATATTCATTCCTACATAAACGTTCTAACACTTGATCAATAAAGGGAAGAGGGAAGTGATCCTTTCGAGTTGCATCATTAAGTTTACGATAATCGATGCATACTCGCCATCCTGTAACCGTGCGAGAGGGAATTAATTCATTATCATCATTCAGAACCACAGTCATTCCTCTTTTCTTTGGCACAACGTGAATAGGGCTAACCCATGAACTATCTGGATAAATAAGCCTTGAATCAAGTAGCTTAACTATCTCATTTTTAACAACATCTTGCACTTTCGGGTTTAAACGTATCTTTGGGGTAATAATATTCGCTAATGAAGTCCAAAAATCAAATCCAAACACCTTAAGATATTGGTTTTAATGATCAAATTAACCAAACCCGGGGTAAGTTGTTGAGGATGGAACTATTATCTGGCATTTGGGCTTGCATTGCTTTAATGAGAGTGGTGATTTTCAACAAGAGTTGGCTCATAGTCTTAGTAGCACCAACTTCACCAAAGATGTTAAGTGGATGTAAAACACTTGATAACTATTATTTGCCCATGGGATCATAATTTATGATTTCTACTTCACCTGAATGGACTATATACATGTCATTAGGCGCCTCATTGTGAATGATAATGTCTTCTCTTGGTAGTACGTATTCAGCCTTCGTATCCGCTACTTGTTTTTCAATTAGTTACAAAAGGACATCTCAACATAAATCTTGACTTGTTAGTTCATGATAACTGTAAAATCCAACAAAGTTTAGATTTCAATGTTAACATATATAATTTGAAATAAAGTTAAACTATTGGATCATTAAACATACGAGATGCAAGAGAGTTTCATTGGGAAGCCGTTGAACAAATTAAACTTTTCTAACTGTTGGCAAAACAAATGTTGCCTATTGCTTTTGCACTGTTGATTTTAGCAACTACTCAAATAGTTGTTGTAAAACAATATGTGAATCCTAAGCACATATATGCTATTGTTTGCTTTTGAAGCCGCATAAGTAAACGGTTTTGATTCATGAAATATGATGTTGTTCCAATGCTATTTCTCTAGAATGAAACAATTATAACATGTTTTAGTTTTTCAAACACAAATAAAGCATGATAATATAATTACAAGTTATTATATTAAGATTTAATTTCATGATAAAATTTTCACTTTTGAGAAGTTTATTAGATGTATCATGACTTGTTTCCAAAAGCTTATTTGACTTATGTGCATAGGCATCAACATCGGTATTTATTACATCAGGTAACGGTTTGACAGATAAATACCCCAAAAAGTGTTCAATATTGACTTTATCATCATCATTGTCCTTATCTGATTTTGAATCATTGGGATAAATTACGTTAAAAGGAAATAGATCATTAAAGTTTAAAACGTTTTGTTCCTCTTCATCAGATTCGGGCAATGATGTTTCATCTTTCAAATTAAATTCATCGATATGTTGAGGATTTAAAATCGGTTCAGTTAATAAATCTGATTTAGACGTTTAAGCATTATTGTAAACAATGACTAGAAATTCATTCTCAAAATCATTAAAGAAATCTAAATCATCAAAACAACTGACCGTAGGCTCAGGTGGTGGGAACGAAGGCATATTGACTTTTTCATTATCGTTTTTTGAATCCGTTTTCAAATCATTGGTAGAAATTATTTTATAGGAAAATGAATTTTTGTCATAGATTACCATGTAATCTTCATCGTCGGATTCGTCAAACGATATTCTAAAGTCAATTTCATTGTCATTAAGAGAACTTACCGTAGGCTCACAAGAGTGTGTTAGTTCAGATGTAACCGCGTCGTCAAAGACTATAGCTGGGAATTCGGTTCAACGGATCTGAGGTCATGAACGTCTTCATCATAACAGATCTTACCATACTTAGCAGTTTCCCAGTTAAACAACTTACCACGCCTGCGAGCTTTTTCTTCCTCAAGCCTAATGTATTCTTCCATAGTAATGTTGGGGTCGTCCATTTTAACCTGTTATAATTCGCTAGAAAAAACTGTCAAATAGCCTAATACGCCGTATTCAATGGATTGAATGCGCCGTATTGATGATAGAGTCGAATACACTGTATTGGTTTTTTTTTTAAATTATACGTCGTATCTAATAAATTGAATACGTCGTATTGAGTATTCGACTCAGAAAGTTACAGTGAATTGTAATAATGCAGAAAACACACAAACACAATATGCAAAACATACAATGCAGAAAACGAACACACAAATATGCAAATTAATCTAAACTAAACTAAACTAAACTAAAACACTAATAAATAATAATTAACCAACTTCACTCCCCGGTAACGGCGCCAAAAACTTGATGTGCCGTTGTGTGGTGTATATTTTTATGATTCAAGTTTTAATTTATATTTTGCCGACTTAACCAAAAATAACACTTTAACGGGCAGTGTACCCGATCAGTGGTAGATTCGTGGTAAGTAGGGTGTCGAACACTTGAAGCGAGGTTAAATCTCTTAATTTATTTATATTTTGGTTATCTAATCTATGTTAATTCTAATCTAAGTCAAACCTATGTTAATCCTATGTTAGTTCTAATCCTAATTCTAATATGTAAAAAGGGGGTTTCAGCCTCAGAGACTGGCACGGGTTTGGTTGATGACTACAATCAATTCAAGACACTTTAACCCACGCAAGCAAATTAACAAAATATAAAAGAGCGGTCGCGCCTTATGATAGAAAACTGTATTAGCCATCATTAATCCGATTAGAAGTTGGTTTGTTTATTTAGTGCAATGATTACTTATCTCGAAGAGGCATATCATTCTTAAACTTAGGTGGGACTTCATCCAAAGACCTAAACACATTAATTTTGTCATAATTAAAGCATCCGCATAAAGCATCCTTATTACCTGATTATAATTCATCTAGAGAACGACACCGTATATGTTGTACGAAGCCTAGCTCATAGAGACTTTACCTACTTACTGCTTAACGGTAACTTGTGTTAGGTGGTAGTCCACAATCTAAACTATACCAATGATCAAAACTTATTAGTTAGTACTAAGCCACTACCTTCTATGGTACAACCAGTTCAATCAGGCAAGCATGACATTATTAGTGATCCTATTTGTTCCACATATACGCATTACTATATGGAGAGCTATCCCAAACTCTTAGCCTACGCCCAAACAACACCGAAGTTGCAGCGCATTAAATATGTAGAACTAGACCCAGCTAAATGATAGGTCGCATACTTAAGCACGTAAACAAGTATCATGTGATAAACATAAACAAGCATACAACGATAAATTAAGAAATCAAGATATAAACAAAACCAAACATTCAGATCTTCATAATAATGGCTAATACCCAAAGGTATTAGCCTTCAAACATCATAATTAATACAAGAGTAATTGTTTTAGCCGAGATAAACTAACCGAGTTAACAAATGATACCAAAAACTGAAGAATTACAAAAGTATAAGAAATTACACATTGTCTTCTATGGATTGGAATGCGTTGCAAGACCTCTTTTGCTCGTTTTCTCCTCTGAAAATTGAATTTTGTGGTTTAGGTATCAAGAATATGATTTAGCACACTTAAAACTCATTTCTGATTTTGGTATTTATAGGGTCTGGAGTCAGTGTCGATACGGCGTATCCCATATATTAGATACGGCGTATTGGATTTTCTTGGAGTAGGGACCACGTTTGATATCTTCTAGAATATTCACATACTATATCTCTAATACGGCGTATTGGTCTTCTGGATACGTCGTATTGATCTTTTTTCCTTTGTGGTCTTTGGTGAGTGCAGGCACGGATACGCCGTATCTTCCTTAATGGATACGGCGTATTGGTTATCAGAATAGTAAATCTTCAAAATATCTTCGTTTAAGCTCTAGAATGCTCACCTTTTGCTAATATTCACCAAGTACTCCATAATTACTACAATTCTCAAATATAAACGATTAAGTAACAATTCTTTGCAATAATTATACAAAATGGGTTAATAATATGGGATAAATGATGCTATAATATAGACGTTATTTGATGTCATCAAACCTCATATGTGAATAAATCATCATCTATTCCGCTCATCCGGTTGAATTCATTGTTGAAAACTTCAAGTGATATGCCGCAAGTGAGCGAAACATCTTTGTCGTTAAGATCCTTAAGTTTTTCGAACTCTCCTTTGATTACCCTTGTCATTCTTAACTGAAATATAACCAGAAAATTTATCAGTAGAACTAGCGGGAAAAAGGTGTTAAAAAATTTGTGCTTTAAGTTCGAGAGTGGAAAAGAACTTTATTAGATGATCGATACGTCGTATTCAATAGAAGTGAATACGCCGTATTAATCAGTTGAATGAATGCGCTGTATTGGATAGAAAGTTAGATACGTCATATCCGATGGAAGTGGATATGCCGTATCGAATTATCTACCAGAACAATGTATTAGGAAAACAATTAAATTAAACACACAAATATACAAGCAAACAATTAAACTAACAAATATGCAAAATTTACAGAAAATACAAGAATATACACTAATCTAATTTACACTACTCCTAAGGGTTAGATCTAATCTAATAACCATAATATAAATTAAAAATCAAGATTAATTTTCACTCCCTGGCAACGGCGCCAAAAACTTGATGTGCCGTTCTGTGATGTATATTTTTATGATTCAAGTTTTAAATTTATATTTTGCCGACTAAACCAAAAACAACACTTTAACGAGCAGTGTACCCGGTCGGTGGTAGATTCGTGGTAAGTAGGGTGTCGAACACTTGAAGAGAGGTTAAATCTCTTAATTTATTAATATTTTAGTTTTATTAATCTATGTTAATTCTAATCTAAGTCAAACTTATGCTAATCCTATGTTAGTTCTAATCCTAATTCTAACAGGTAAAGGGGGTTTTCAGCCTGAGAGACTGGCACAGGTTTAGTGGTGACTATAACCAATTCAAGACACTTTAACACACGCAAGCAAATTAACAAAAGATAAAAGAGCGGTCAAGCCATATGATAGAAAACTATAATAGTCGTCATTAATCCAATTAGAAGTTGGTTTGTTTATTCAGTGCAATGATTACTTATCTCAATGTGGCATATCTTTCTTAGACTTAGGCGGGACTTCATCCTAAGACCTAGACACATTAATTCTGTCACAATTAAAGCATCCGCATAAAGCATCCTTGTTTGTATTAATTAAATTCATCTAGAGGACGACACGGTGTATTTCGAACGAACCCTAGCTCATAGAGACTTTACCCACTTACTGCTTAACGGTAACTTGTGTTAGGTGGTAGTCCACAATCCAAACTATACCAATGATCAGAATGTTATTAGTTAGTATTAAGCCACCACCTACAACGGTACAACCTGTTCAATCAGGCAAGCAGGACGTTATTAGTGATCCTATTTGTTCAACCTATACGCATTACTATATGGAGAGCTATCCCAGACTCTTAGCCTACGTCCAAACAACACCGAAGTTGCAGCGCATTATGTTAGCCTCAAATTATATTATTAATCTCGGTCTTTATTTCATTTATGTTGTAATAGGCTAGGAGAGTAAACGGGGTCGTAAACATAATCTAATCAGTTACGTGTTATGGGCTAAAGCCCAAGTAATCCCAACTAATCCCGAGCCCGGCCCATAGAAAGCCCATATGCATGTAAGCCTCATGGTGTAAGTATAAATACCCCTCTCCAAGTGTGGAGAGGGTGTTGGTTCATTTGTATTTCTCACATTTGTAATTCACCCATCTTATTTTTCTATCTACTTTCTCTCTCTAACCTCTCTCTAAAATTCTTCATATCTCCTTTCTATTTTTCTTGGTTAACATGGTGAAGTGAAGGTGATTCTGGGTTACCGACATTTGGTATCACTCGCCACGGGGTGGGTTTAGTAGTTTAAGTTTGTGGAATTGTTGAGCTTATTAGGTTTGGCTTAGTGAGCTTATTTTTTTATTCGGCTTATTTTTTTTCTATCTTTTTTTATCTCTTTTATGTTTGACTTATTTTCTTCTTTTCATTTGTGTGCCTATTTGTCATATTTATCAAACAGTTTCCTTTTACATCTACTAATTATAACTAGTAATTTTGGGCCTACTGTTCAATATTATTAGTTTGGGCCATTTTTCAATATATGTCACAGGAAAGTTTCAAACGGGAGGGTGCGTTTGATTTGAATACAACATATTTGTTTTGTTTGAGAAAAAAACATGTGAGTATTTTCAGCTTATTTACAAGCTTATAATCTTTTTTAGTAGCTTATTTAGTCACGGCTTACTTGGTTTTTAGCTTATTTCCCTATAAAAAAGCTTTAACCTTTTTGTTTTTATATAAAAGTAGCTTATTTCGGTTTTCTTTCAAAGCTTATTTCAAGCATTTTGTGGTATCGGTGGCTTATTTTTGTTTTTACACAGTGTGAAAAAGAAGACGCGTTCAAGGTGTTTGATATTCTGTCAAACCGAACTACTAAGAAGACAGTTGGAACCGAACAACTTGCAAACCAAACTACTTAATAGCTTTGGAACCGAACAACTTGTAAACCGAACTACTCAATAGCTTTGGAACCGAACAACTTGTTTCTCCTTGTGAACCGAACAACCAGTTTCCATTTGACAACCGAACTACTTGTTTTAAGTGTGAACCGAACAACTAGTTTCCATTTGAGAACCAAACAACTTGTTTTCAAGTAGGAACCGAACTACTCACAATCAATAGGAACCTATCTACTTGTTTTAAGTAATTTTTGGGTTTTTCAGTTTCATGTGAAGATTAACTACGAGACTTATAATCTATATCATTGCGATCGTGAACTCGTTTCGATCATCGTGGTATATTCATTTATTACCGACGATAACCGTACCATTCCGCGAGATCAAAAACACATACTATTACGTTTTTATAATATTATCGAAGAAGACAGAGTTGAAATAAGAGGGAAAACGTGTTTTTTTATTATATTCAACTATTATTCGAAATTGACAAGATTGGTCCCTGAACTTTAAACCCAATTCAAAGTTCGCCATTGGTTTGTTTGTTAACCCTTATTGTTGAAACAGTTTTTCACCGTTAGTCCTTATTCTTATAAAACAACTCGTTAGTCCTCAAAAGTGAATCGTAATTGCATTGTTAGTCCCTATTTGATTTTTAATCAACTGTTACTCATTTTAAGTTGAAAGTTTGTGCACCGTTTGTCATTTTAAGCCCATTAATCTTTACAAAAGCTCATGTACTTCAATTTCAACAACGATTTCAACAACAATTAATCATTGTTTCACGGTTTTTTCTTGATTTTGTAAAATCCCAAAAAAGATTCCATTTTTCTCTCAGTTTAAATCATAGATTTGTAAAATCCTATGAATGTTAATTGATTTCAATCCACAACAACAATCACTCTACCTACTTAAGATCCTACAAATCATTTTCACTTCACATCACGGTAAAATGGCACCGAAAGATAATTTATCTTCGTGTTCAGATTCAGATGAACAAGACATGCAACAAATGCTAAAATGAGCAAAGATCTTGAAAGATAGTTGCCTAAACGGTCTTAGTGCACTTAAATCAAATTTTACACGAAAACATGAATAAGGCATCACTAAAAGTGAATTTGAACGTGCATTTAGTCATATTTTTGGTGAAGATGTTAACACATTCACAAGAACGTTCT
>BQNB010036347.1:0-12116 GCA_026074375.1 Tanacetum coccineum
CCGTGAAGTAATTCGATTATTTGGTTTAAGTTGTCTTCCGTGTATCCGTTTTAAAATAGATTGTAAAAAAAATAACCAAAATTCAAAAATCAAAAAAAAATTAGTGTAATTTTTGTTATCTTTTCTTTTCTCTATTTTTAGTGCGTGCGCACTCGTTCTCAAGCTCGTAATCGAAAACAACAAATAACACCGGTTATTGTTGAGGAACCCGAGTTTCCAATGGCCGACAATCGTACCATGGCTCAAATGTTACCTATAAGCTCCCATCGAGGGATACGAAGATGTAATTGTTGTTCCACCGATAAATGCAAACAATTTTGAGCTTAAACAAACTTTGATTAATCTTGTGCAAAGTAATCAATTTACGGGTAAACAAATCATCTTTGATTTTTCAACAAGGTTACTTCTACGTTTAGACATCCCGAAGTTCCGAATACTTCGATTAAGCTTTTGCTTTTTTCCTTTCTCTCTCGAAGGTGAAGCCCGGACTTGGCTAGATAAGGAACCACCTCGATCGATTCTAACGTGGGATGATTGATTCGTCAAATAGTATACATGAGAATCAATGATAAAAAGATTCCGGAAGAGATATTCCCGGGTCGTATGTCATGAACCTTCAACGAAGCATGGGAACATTTCAAAGAACTTCTCGGTCAATGACTCAATCATGGTTTTCTCGGAATTACACCAAACTTATACGTTCTACAATTCTTTGAATACCAATGATCAAGATGCTTTAGATTCCGCCGCGGGTGGAAATTTTCTAGATAAGATGCCTCGTGATGGTTTAGCCATTATTGAGAGTAAATCCAAGGTTCGTTATTCAAGAAGCGTGATTGAACAAGTGCGTAGTTCGAATGCTCTCTTTCTACTTCTACACCTTCTAATTCTTTTGAATTTCAACAACTCGTGCTTCTCTTGAAGACAAAATTGGATATTCGAATGAGCCGATTAGAAAAGATGATTAGTGAAAAGAATGTTACGACTCCTGCTACCGTCAAAGCAGTCGAGGAAGTTTGTGTTACATGTGGTTCAAACCATAATTTCAACAATTGTCTGTTAACAAGGAATGATTTTCCCGTCTTTCATGATAACATTCATCAATTGCCATTGGCAATTTTGTTCAAAGGAATCCTCCTAATTTGGAAAATTAGATGAGACCACCCGGTTTTAATCAACCAAATGTTCAAAACAACCAAGGAAACCAAAGCCGATATCAAGGAAACAATTTCAATTCGAATAAAAAAGGTCAAGTTTTTCAACCACCAACCAATCAACCACAGGTTTACCAAGTTCCACCATATCAAGCTCCTACGCCTCAAATCCAAGGTGTTTCGAAATGGCTAATGTTACAAGTTTGAAGAATGTTCAAAATCAAGTTTCGAAATGACTACGTCAAGGAAAATGATGCGGTGTTGAAGAATGTTCAAAATCAAGGTCAAAATTTGCAAAATCAAATGGCTAATGTTACAAGTTTGTTGACAAATCTTTGTAATAATTTTAAAGATTCTGCCTCTACTTCGAATTCGGGAACTCTTCCAAGTCAAACCGTAACTAACCCTCGTCAGCAAATTAATGCTATCACCACAAGGAGCGGTAAGACTTTGGAAGAACCTTCGACTCCTTTTGTTCCTACACCCGTTGTTTCTATTCCTTCAAAAGATCCCGAACAAAACCCGGAGACATCAACGGAAAAAGTGCAAAATCCAAATTTGGAAAATACCGCACAAGTCCCACCTTCGGAGGAAGAAGATTCCATTTTCATGGAAATTCCAAAATCAAAAGCAAAGAAAACCGTTAATGTTGAAATTCAAGATCTTAATTCTCCAAGACCTATTCCATCTAAACTTCCATATCCCGAGAGGATGAAAGTTAGAGAGAACGATAAACCAAGTGCTCAGAATAGCCGGTTCTTGAAGATGTTCAAACAACTTCGTTTAGAGATTGGATTGAAAGATGCTCTTGTCGAAATGCCAAAGTTCAACAAATGGTTAAGCTCGTTGCTAAGGAACAAAGAGAAACTTGAGGAGATCGCTATTACAACCGTGAATGTTGAATGTTCCGCTATCATCATGAACAAAGTTTTCGAGAAGCTCGAAGATCCTAGAAAATTTCTTATTCCATGTGCTTTACAAGAACTCGATAGGATTAGTGCTTTAGCCGATTCCGGAGCTAGCATTAACCTTTTACCTCATTCTATCTACAAGAAACTTGGGCTTGAAGCTTTGACTCGTACTCGAATGACACTCGAGCTTACCAATCGTTCGATTACTCACCCAATGGGCATAGCCGAGGATGTTGTAGTTAGAGTTGACGGTTTCACTTTTCTTGCGGATTTTGTGGTGGTTAATTTTGAACCCGACCCGAGAGTGCCTATTATTTTAGAAAGACCTTTCTTCGCACCGCAAAAGCTCTCATTGATTTGTATGAAGAAACTTTGACTTTAAGAGTAGGAAAGGAAGACCTTGTTTACTATGCCGATAAATCTGAGAAAAACAAGGATAAGAATTTTGTTCATGCTATTTTTATCATCGATTTTTCGAAAGCCGATCCGTTTAGTGGCAGTACCACTAACATTCTTCCTCCTAGTTCTTCTCCGATGAAGACTAGTGATAATTTTGAGAAGTTCGCCGATGAACTTGCTCCTCTTGATTCGTTACCACCAGGTAATGATGATTCGACTATTAAGAAGGACTTGCAGGAAGAAAATTTTCAAGTTTTCTCAAATCCTCTTTTCGAATTCAATGATAACTTCAAATCTAGCAACGTGAATCCTCTCTTTGAAGAGAACGATAAGGTTGTCGAGATTAAGTCTTCTTTTTCTTTCATACTTACTTCACCGGAAGAAAGTGAATTTGAAGCTTATCTTGAAAAAGATTCGATTCCACCGGGAATTGATCTTACCCTCCTTCCTACCCTTGAAGTTTCAAGTAGCAATCCTACTTCCCCTACTCTTACCGGAGAGAAGGTTTGTTCATGGAAAATGCTGATGTTTTTCTTGTTGGTCCGATTTGTATGGAAAATGATGAATCGTATTGCGATAAGGAAAAAGATAATTTGTCTCTTGGCAACTTACTTACATAAAAAACCAAAACTTCTTTCTCGTCCTCAAGAAGTTGAAGAAATCAAGGAAAAAGAAGACAAAGTTTCAAGTGATGTTCCAATCAATACCATTGTCATGCCAATTAGAATCACTTTTGATAATCCAATTGATTTTAATGATCATTTTTCCAAACCAAAGGATTTTAAAAAGGACTTAACCGTTGCATTTGATTCCACCGAATCAAGTATTTTACCACCTCCTTTGTTAGATTCCGACTCGCCTTTCACTGCGGAGTTGTCGGCTAGTATTACCTTGAATTCTCTCAGAAACGAGGACAAAGTTTTCAAACCAGGTATATTAGTTTATCATGCCATTCATGATAAAAATCTTGTAACATTGGAGGAGAATTTAAAAGAGAACATTCCCTCCGGGGCTCTTTTAGTTTTCAAAGAACCGTCATTTCTTTAGCCTCCGCCAGAACCACCAGATGAATGTTTGAATTTTGAGACCAATTTGGTTATGAAAAATGTTGTGCTTAATGAAGATCTCTACCAAAGCAAGAAGACGTTACCTCTAAATGTTGAAGATGTCAATTCCTTCACATTTATCATTTGGACTTTTCTTCCATATTTCACTTACACCAAGGAATCACCTTTGATTTTCTCCTTTAGGAGTGAGAATTTTGTTTTTGACCCCGGCATCGTCACGTTTCATAAGCCAGTGGCATGTTCAATGAAAGTTTTCCATTTGCTCTCCCTAAGGACGAATTAATTCAGGGATCGAGTCGAGCTTGCGACTCGGTGACCAAAAACAAGCCGCTTCGTGGGAGTTCACCCCATGCTTATCCTTTTCTATTTTTCATTCTATTTTCTAATGTGTTGTGATGTGTTGTGGCTATCCTCTTCCAGTTTCTTGTTGTTTGTTGTTTGTTCTTGTGCATTTTTGCAGGATTAACCCAACAATTTCTGAAGCCTCTCGTGTCCGGTGTTGTATCCCGTTTCACTCGAGCTTTCTATCCTTTGTTTGAAATTAGTTTGGGGAGATCCGATATCCTTTCATCTTATCGATTCACGTTTATCTTTGCATAATTCATAAACGGCTTAGATTTTCGTAGAGACCCGACTTTAAACATTGAGGACAATGTTTCGTTTTAGTTTGGGGAGGGAATCTATCGATTTGATGTTGCTTGCTTATTGTTTTGTTCTCACGTACCCGTTTTCCCACAAAAATAGCAAAAATTTTAAATTTTTAAGTTCTTATTTGTAGGAAAAAAATGAAAAAAAAATAAAAAATAATATAATAAGTGTTAAAGACACGAATGTAGGTTTTCCGTTGGTAAGAATAAGAAGTAATTTTTGACCCGATCGTACGTGTAGAGTTCTAGCTTTCTCCCTTAACAATTAATGATGATAGTTTGTGCTAGTCTCATGTAGACTTTAAACATGCTAGACTTGAAATCATTAGTAAATGAAGACTTGTGCTAATCTCAAGTAGATTTTAAATATGCCGAGTTGGATTTTATATAGGCTAAGTATTTGCGAATTTCTTTATTAGAGATTTTAAATTGCAAAGAATAAGAGATGATAGTGTTGTTTACGAGTTAGGATGCTAAACAAAGTTTATTTGGAAAACTTAAAGGCTTATAAGAATAACTTGTGGTTTTTCTTCCCCGAAGTTCTTAAAATGATTAATTATACGTGTTCTCTTTAATTTTTACAAATTAGAGTTTTACTCTTAAAAGTCTAATCAACATATTCAGAGAAAAAGCTTTATCGATGATGAAGTCAACATCGTTGGTAAATAAGAATTTTAGTTCAAGTTTATACTTTGGTTTTCTAAAACGAAATTTTTCTATTTGCAAAAATAATGTGTTGAATTAATTAATTAAGTCAAAAAAAATCTATAAAAATGTAGTTGGTAAATAAAAAAGGTTAATGATTTAATAATGATATAAAACTCCAGGCAATAAAGTACATGGGCATTGTCGGTTCGCTCCCGATGTACATCGAAAGAAAGTGTTTGGAGGATGTCATTTTTAGGGTTTGGGTATCATAATAAGTTAAACGAGGCTCTTTCGGAAGGGTGGTCCGCCGATGTGTAGTCGAAAGTTAAGTGATACCGATAGACTAGCTTAATAATGTAAATAATAATAATAAATGTTGCAAGTTAGGAAAATAAATAGTATTGTTTCATTCTCTAAAACCCAATAGTATTCTTTTGAACTACGTTTTGCAAAAAGTCTACAAGGCTTTTTCATCGGAAGTTCCATGCGTCTCGATGATTATTTCCGGATGGTGTGTCAAATGCCTTAGCACTTTCCCGAGACGGTGGGAGATGATGCTCAGAGAAGAAATATTTCTTGGGACAAGGTACCCAACGATTTGTTTTGAACTAAGGGGTTTTTGTTTGCTTTGAGTGTGTGATCTTACTAAGGTGATTAACATTTGAGCACAAATAAGGCCCATGTGTAAAGCTTGGTCGGATTTCAACCCTATCTAAATATGTGGATTTAATGGGTTTAAATTTAATTTGATGCAACACAACCTTAAATATATGATTTCTGTCGGGATGAGAAATTCACAAGTTTAATTATAAGTAGTCTTTAGCATTATTAGCTCGTAATTAACGGTTGATTTTATTTTTATGTATAAAGAATGGGGAAAAGTGAATAAATCCGGGAATGATGAAGTTATCCTTTTAGACACTTAATTGTTCTTTTTGTTCTTATGTTCCTTTAAAGTTACCAATGAGGGTAATGAAAACAATACATTATTCAACACAAGTATAATGTTTTAGTTAGATAGCTCTATCAAGAATATAATAAAAAATAAAATAACTTTGAAAACGGGGAATTCGGTGTTTTTTAACTTGGATCTCTTAGCTTATAACATAAATCTTTGATACTTTTCAATGGTTTGAGTGTGGGGAAGTTTTGATTGTGGTTATTTAGTTTTAAGCATTGTAATATTGGTGAGGACACGCAATCGTTTAGTTTTGGGGTATTTTGATAAGTGTAAAAATACTCTTATCTGTTTTCTACCTAAAATGACCCATATTAAGCCCAAAACTTGACTCTTCTAAAAAAATATGGCAAAGATATGTTTTTTTTTGTGTTTTGGTTTGCTGAGGTACGGAATATATCAAAAAAATCACAAGAAAAACGTCAAAAGCGGGCAAACGTCAAAAACGGGCAAACACGGACACGAGGAACGGAAGAGCACAAAAGAAGCCAAGGACTCAAAGCCAAAGCCAGAAAAAGTCAAGCCCTGGTCAACAAAAGTCAACTCACAAGAAGACAAATCCTAAAATATTTCATTTCAGTCCCTTAAGTTTCAAAAGTTTACACTAATGATCCCTAAAAGCTAAATGGGCCCTTAATCCCCTAAAAACCATGCCCGGATCCATAACTATTTCCATAAGCCCAAAACAATTGGCCCATTTACCTTTTATAAAACCAGAGGGACTATTTCTGCCAAACTTGGAAGTCTTTTTACACTTCACTTCAATAAAACAAAGAGAGGGATTAAACTTGCCATTACCCCAAAGTTAAAATCTTAATTACCCTTTTCAGTTAAAAGTGGCGCGAAGAACATGTTACTATTCTTTCATCCCCTCCGATTCACCATCAGTAAAAAACAAAGGGCTTCTTAAAATTGAAGGGTACAAACGACAATTCATAGGGTCAAGAACAAAATGGCAGGGTTCATTAGTCATTTCAGGAGCTCTCATTGGCTCACTTAAGCTAAGAGGATACGCGGCAGGAAGAAAAGCACAAGGGGATGTTGATTTTTACTCAACAATCACTCACACAACAAAAACAAGGTCACCTCAAAGGATTGCCAGCTTGGCAATCCATGTGAGAGTGTGAAGTAATCTAACGGCTCAAAAGAGAGATCCAATGATTGAAGATTTGTACGGACAAGATCAAAAGGAGCTTGGGCAGCAAGGCAAGGCCTAGAAGGATCTATGAGAGGCTATAAATAGGCTCACTTTTCACACACACACACGTAGTAGTAGCTTAGTAGTTTTTAGCTTAAATTTAGCTTATTGCAATTCCTTTTCCATCGTGTAGATTTCCTTTTAATCATGTAATCAAGTTTTATTTTAATGAAATCTAGTTTTACTCTTAAATAATCTATCATAATCACTTTTGTTTTTTTTCATTAATAAGCTCTCACTTCTTCTCAAATATTAAGCTACTGTTCTAATAAGCACAATAGCTCTTAAAGTCTACTAAGCTTATAATAGAGGCTTAATTCATCTAAAAATCTACTTAAACTTAAAAAAACCGTCCTAATTACATTAGCTTATGGATTGTGGACTTTTGGAAGGGGGAGCTAACCAGGATGTCTCCCATGGACTTATAACTAGCTTATCCAAATGGAAAGCTAAAGCTTGAACAGATAATTTGGAATTAAAGCTTCTTGATAAGCTGAAGCAATGGTAAGTTCCATTTAAATTTCCTTGTTCTTTATTACCCTGGTTTAATATAGCTTAGTTTTGGCATTCTGTAAGTTTTCTATTTACTTTTTTGTCATTTAAGTTTTAGCTTAAATAATTGCTTATTAGTATAAACTGCTTATTTTCTTAATCTGCCTGCTAATTAGTGCTTATTTGTTCTTATTTTAGCTATTTAAGTGAGTTTGCTTTCCTGTTTTCAGATTTTATAGTTTAAAACTTATGCTAGCTTAATCTGTTTTAAAAAATTATAAAAAACCAAAAATAAGTAGTTTAGCTTTTAGGATTCTTAAATCTAGCTTATTTAGTTGATGATTTGTGTTTACTAAGGTTGTAACTGGTAATCAAATTTTAAGAAGTATAATTTAATCTCATAAGCTCTCTTGAATCTGTCAAAATTTTAAAGGAGTGTTTGGTATAACTCACTTTAACCTCTTAAAGTCAAAGTGAGCTTTGTTTATTGTTTAAATCAGTTTTTAAGTTACTAAAGATCAGTTGAAAAAGGGTTTTCAGAAGTTAGATTTCAAAAGTTAGAAAGTTAGAGCTTATTTGGAGTGATCCTGCACCAGGGGAGATTTCTCTTTAAGTTTTGTTTGTTAAAAATTGAATCAAGCCTTTTAGGGTTGATTTGCATTTGTAGTTGCTCAAACACACTCAATAGGAGTGAGTTGTGTAGGATTTACCTTCAAGGTATCCTGCACATTGGTTTTGTGGCTTTGCCATTTGAACCAGCAGTACTAACAGCAGTTAGTACTGTTGTTTTTCTCTTAGCCATTTAAGCTAGTTTAAATAGTTTTTAAACCTTTAAATTCAAGTAGGTAGTAGTTTTCATATAGGTTAATATAGATTTAGTCTTGCTTTTCATAAAATAGCTTATTTTCTTAGGTAAACCTAGCTTAAAAGTTCATCAAAAACTCAAAAAGACCAAAAACGGTAGCAGTTAAGAATTAGTTTTAAAATTTTGATTTCTAGCTCATAGGTTGTGTTTTTATGATTTGGATTTATAGCCTTTAAGTAGTTTAATAAGTTTTCAAAAGCTAGGGTTCTGAATTAGCTTATTAAGTTCTTTAGCTTAAGTGGATTTTGTGCTTTTTAAGTTTCTTTCTGAGTTTGTAGGATTGATCTTAATTTTCAGATAGGGTAAAGTGTTTGTAGCTTTAGAAGCCTTTCATTTCTAGCTTGTAGACATAATAAGCTACTCAGAACACTTTTTTACTTTTTCATTTGAGCTTAAAATGAGCTTTGTGCATGCATTTTAGTGAAATCAAAGTTTTTCAAGCTCATAAGCTCACTTTCTGCAATAAGTTCTTCATAAGCTCTTTTTGAGCTTATCTTTGAGTTTCAGTTATTATTGTTTTCATTAAAAGTTCTTAAAAAAGTGTCTTCTTTAAGTTTTAGTATTTAGTTTTTGATAAAAGTAAAAAAATAAAAAAAAGTGCAAATAGATAGGGGTTTGCCAGACTTGAACCCACGACCTCCTTCTCACAAACCATACGTCTTACCAATTTGCTTCAATAGCTCATCCATCCATAACTCCCACCTTTTAATACTTATACACATTTTAATTCCTTTCTTTCATTATAAGCCGTAGCATATAAGCTCATTTACCCAGCTTATTAGATAAGCTGGGTAAGTTTTCTTATTTTTCCCCCAAACTTTGTTATATCTTTGACTTTTCCTGAAATTTTGAGATTTTTCCATTTAGTAGATTAATTTTAATCATTTTTCTTAGGTTTTAACTTTCAAAAATACATAAAAAATAGAAAAAAGTTTTATAAAAATACAAAAAAATAGTTTTTAGCATTAGATTAAATACTTTTAGGTTTACAATCAGAAAAGTCACTTTCAACACTTTTAGATTTTAATTTTCATTTTTGAGCTTTTATTTTTAATTTTAAAAATAGGATTTTAATTTTAAAAATAGTTAAAAATAGTTTTCTGAGTTTTTATGTTATTTTAGACTTTTCTAAGTTTAAAAATTATTTTTCTCAATTTTTAGGACTTAATTTGCTATTTTTTAGGATTTAATTAGATTAAATTAGTTTTTAAATCATAATAAATTCAAAAATATTCAAAAAAATTATTTTTCTTTTTTCTTAAAATCCTTCTTTTTCCTTTCTTAGGTTTAGAAATTTAGTTTGCATTTTTAGGAGCTAATTTTAGTGTTGTTATTTTGCTTATTTGTGCTGTTTTTTATTTGTTTCCCCGATAATCGTTTGTAGTGTTAATTGCTTTTAATTGTTCATTTTAATTGTTGCTTTTATTTAGTAGTTATAGATACTCAAAAATATCTTTTTTCTCATTCAAATCATAATCCGAGCTAAAACGTGGTTTCAATTTCGCAAGTCGTTGGGGAAACGACCCGGGTGATCATACTTCCCGGTTAAATATACGTATTTTATATTATATATATCTTTTAGAGTGAGCTTTTCTTAAAGGAAACTTTAGGAAAGTTCTTAATTGCTCTTTTGGAATATTATATTAGTATATTTTATTGCGAATCAATTTTTGGCGCCGTTGCCGGGGACTTGTGATAAAGATTCCGTCGTTTACGTTTGTTGATTTTGGTTTGAAGATCCTTTCGTCCTCGAAAGTTTCATTTTTGTTAAATATTTCAAAAATCCAAAAAAAAATTAAAAAATATAAAAAGTAAAAAATATTTTCTTTTTCTTTTTAGTATAGCTATCATATAAAAAACAAAAAAAAATTAAAAATAAAAAAATTGTCCTTAAAAAATAAATAAAATACACAAAGTTGGTAAACGAACACCAACATATAATACCTTCAATTGAGGTATTATCATAAATAAGTTCCGGTGAACTTGAAAAGTTCCCAAATCGAACCAAAGATTCAAAAACTTGTCATTTGTGTCACTTACGAAATACGGCTCACCTTAAGAAGAAATTTTTAAGAGCTACCGTGAAGTAAGTTGATTATTTGGTTTTAAGTTGTCTTCCGTGTATCCGTTTAAAATAGATTGTTAAAAAAAATTCAAAAATCCAAAAAAATTAGTGTAATTTTTGTTTGCTTTTTAATTCTATCATTTTTTAGTGCATGACGCACCGATCTAAAGTCTCGTAATCGAAATAGTCGACAACAACAAATAACAAAGGTTATTGTGAGGAACCCGTGTTTTCAATGGACGGACAATTTGTACATGGCTTCAAATGCTACAAGCTACCATCGAGGGATACGATGATGCAATTGTTGTTCCCTCCGATAAAATGCAAACTAATTTAGTGCTTAAAACAAACTTGAGTAATCTTGTTCAAAGTAATCAATTTACGGGTAAACAAGACCCTCATAATCATCTTCGATTTTTCAACAAGGTTACTTCTACGTTTAGACATCCCGAAGTTCCAAATACAACGATTAAGCTTTTGCTTTTTCCTTTCTCTCTCGAAGGTGAAGCCCAGACTTGGCTAGATAAGGAAACCACCTCGATCAATTTTAAGTGGGATGATCTTGTCTCGAAATTAATTAAAACCAATTCTTTCACTTTCGAAATCTCACTTACCTTCGAAATGAAATCACACTTTCTTCAAAAACCTGAATGAAACTTTCAACGATGCATGGGAAACGTTTCAAAGGACTTCTTCGTCAATGTTCCTCATCATGGTTTCTCGGAATTACATCACACTTGTTCGTTATACACTCTCTTGATACCAATGATCAAGATGCTTTAGAATCCGCGCGGTGTGGAATTTTCTAGATAAGATGCCTCGTGATGGTTAGCCATTATTAAGAGTAAATCAAGTTCGTTATTCAAGAAGTCGTGCAATTGAACGGGACTGTGAGTACGATATGCTTCCTATTTCTTATTCTACACCTTCTAATTTTTTGAATTTCAACAAAATCGACGCTTTATCTTAAAGATAAGATGGATATTCAGAATGTGTCCGATAGAAAAAGATGATTAGTGAAAAATGCTACGACTCCTGCTACCATCAAAGCAGTCAAGGAATTTTGTGTCACATGTGGTTCAAACCATAATTTCAACAATTATCCGTTAACTAGGAACGATTTTCCAGTTTTTCAAGATAATATTCATCAATTCCAACAAACTGCCGTCGTTGGCAATTTTGTTCAAAGGAATCCTCCTAATTTGGCAAACCAAATGAGACCACCGGGTCTCAATCAACCAAATGTTCAAAGCAACCAAGGAAATCAAAGCCGATATCAAGGAAACAATTTCAATTCAAATCAAAATCATGGAGGCAATTTTAACCAAAACCACCAAAACAATCAAGGAGCCATTTATCAAGCCCCACCATACCAACCACTAACAAATCAACCTTTTTTTAATCAAGCTTTACCTCCCGTTTCACAAATTCAAGGTTTTTCTAAAACGGATTTTGAAAGTTATGCTAAGGCTAATGATGCGAACATGAATAATTTGCAAATGAAGTTGGATAATTTTCAAAGAAACCAAAATGATTTTCAAAGAGTTTACAATGATTCTCAAAAGAAGCAAGATGATTTTCAGAAGATGATGCTCAGTTTCATGCAAAGCTATCACACCAACCAAGCTCGGAGACGTCAACGGAAAAAGTGCAAAATCCAAATTTGGAAAATATCGCACATGTCCCACCTTCGGAGGAAGAAGAATCCATTT
>BQNB010036347.1:15415-50194 GCA_026074375.1 Tanacetum coccineum
TTTTTAGGGTTTCAAGTGTGTAACTTTTAGGAACCGAACCATATTATTAAAAGTCAATTATAATAGTTGTTTGGGTCATGTTTAGGGTGTCAAAACCCTCTTGTATCAGCCTTAAACACATGTTTTAATTGAAGTCTTCTATCTTTTATCATTCAATATGTTTATGTGTTTTTTTGGGTAAAAGGGACTCAACCCCGGTAAAATATATTACACCAAAAAAGCGTTGAAGTGCAATGGATATAGGTGGAGTCCTATATCACAGCCCGTTACATGGGCAACAACCATGCACATCAAGTGCAACAAACCAAACAACCTACATAAGAATGACATGCCACTCTTATGAACTACCAAATGAAGAACAATCGTCTTCATACAAACATAAACTAGGAAACTACCAAAGAACATAAAACATTACAAGCATAGTCTTCCTAGTCTAACTTGCCTCAATGGGAGACTTAACCGCACCCATCGAACTTCCTACTATGTATGCGGATAACGTAAAGATCATAGTATTTGCGCTTCAAATCCGCCATAGACTTTCAATCGTCCTCAGAACCGACCTTCCAAGAAACGAACTTCCATTCGTCTTCATGCCACCACATTAGACGAAACAACCCATATAGCAAGTCGAATGCTAACACATCGACCGCTACAGCCAAGTTTGAATCAACTGATGAACCAATTCCATACTCGTGATTCAAAACCATACAACCAAAACGCGTGATACGCTAGTTGTATATCACACATGCCCAACAAAGAAGAGATGACCACATGATAACCAAATACAAGCAATCACTCTTAAAATGTAATCAAAAAAGATTACCAACCCTGCAAAATAAGCGCCGTAATATGCGGATATCATATTGATTACAAAAATCAACATTTGCTCTGGTAATCATTCACTTGAGCCTCGCCGTCCGTCATAACTTCCAAAACTTCATCATCTCGGAAACAAAACTGTAGCATAAACCACCTTAGGCACATATTATTTCCAAGAACTACCAAATAGCCTTCGCGGCTAACTTCCATAGAAACGAACCAAGAGACAACCCTGTAGGACTCATCCAGATAACACACGCCGATGTTAGCAGGCATTGCCAAACTTCCATGTAGGACAACTAGATTGTTGAAATGAATAATAAAGCATTCGTAACAGTCTTGCATTAAACTTCCATAACCATCTGTTGGCCACAATAATGAGTCCTTAAAATTAAGGTTCCATAACTTCCATAACCATCCGTTGACTGCAATAATGAGGCCCTAAAATACCCCCAATCCATAACCTCCATGCATTAAATCCCACGTTGACTAGCAGCAACAACAGTTAAATAATCCAATCAAGACGCACATTAAATCCAGTTAAAACGCACATTAATTACAGTCAAAATACCCAGAATAGATCAAGACGCACATTAATTCCAGTCAAAACAATTAAGCCATAACAGCCATCACCATAATCGTCTTCCATGGATGAACTCTTGATAAAGATAATGATAACAATAACCGGATTAATCACGTAACGAACATATTCATGGGCATAAACCCTAAAAACAGAATGAAATCACAAACCCTAATTGATCAATACCCTAAATCAACGATCTAGGAATAACAAACACAAAGAGATGGAAAAGAAAATGTAGGAAAAAGTTCAGGGTTTAGAGGATCGAAACCCTAAAAAGCAATTGAAACAGCCAACGAAACCTTAGTACGAATAAGGGATCGATTAGGCAAGATGGGATGAATCGCTGATTAGGGTTAAATTACTGATAAAACAACATCCAAATATGCACTTCCACAAGCCACCATGTAATAAAACGAATTCAAAAGCTGGAAACACCCTATATCAGATCGAGCAATAAAGGGTAAGATAGATGACCGGAATAAATATGAGTGGCAGCCAACATCTTTATTAGGGTTTCCTCTTGACGTCCCTACAAGATCGGCTCAAACCCCACCAAAACAAGAAGGCAACACGACTCTAGATGCATAAAACCCTTAAAACAGATCATAAAGAACGATCTAAGGATTATAGGCAAAGAGAAACGATTTTAGGAATGGTCGTATAGTGTTTAGATGGCGGCCAAGATCTATTTTTTGAAACAATGTTTTCTCTCCCCCATGGGGAGAGAAAAAACCTACTGATATTATTTGTTATTGAAAGTTAAGTGTTGGGGTGACGACTTTTTATTTGGTCACTATTTTGATAATTTCATATTTTTGGTTTATAATAGTGACGAAATTAGTGGTCAATAAATTAATATGGTAAAAATAAGTGACCAAAATTTTTGGTCACAAAATTGTGTAAAGTAATTACTCTTTAAATCATAATATTTTATAAAACAAATACATAAAGAATGTTTTAGAACATAATACGTTCACTATATCTTTAAAAATAAGTGACCAACATTGTTGATAACAGTTGTTATAAAAATAATTAAAATTTGGTTTTCACTAATAAAAGAAAAAAGGAATTAACCAAAGTTAGGACAAGAATGAGCCTTTTAACAAACTTGAAATCCATGCAGTTTAACATCTAGTACATATTTTTCTTTACACTATGCAATTTAACTTTTATATCTTTGAAAATAAGTGACCAAATACTCAAAATTATCTATAAAAAAGACGCGAGTCCTTTTTTTTGCAAAAGCCCGATCCAAAACCCGACTAACAATTTATTCACACATCACTCCACTCCACTCAATTTATTCAATTAAATATCAATTTATCAGAACATCGTATCATTCACTCCACTCAATCGATAAATCATGTCATAAACACCGGCGATCTACACCGTCGATCGACACCGGCGATCTAATTGAAGAATAATAGGTACTGTAATTCGCTACTTTAATTCGGTATGATATCATTACTCTTGTTAGTGACATTATCATTTATTTAGATAGGTGTTACTGTAACTAGTTAGCTTCAAATTTGACCTAATTTTTGTTAATATTATAGTTACTTATGATGTGATTGAGTAGCTTGTGATTGTGATTTAGTATGGTATGATGTGATTCAGTATCTAGCTTGTGATTATGATTCAAACACACACGTTTAGTTGTCATTTTTTTAGGTCAATTTGGTAGTTGACTGGCTTATTCAGTTGAATTTAGGTTAGTTTTGGTGTGTGTGGGACTGATAGTTTATGGTATAAGGTTGCGTTACTTTGTCTTGTGGTTTACTTCCAGTAGTTTAGACATAACTGATTGTAAATCAACCATGTATGTGATTAGTGGTAATCTTTTTATGCGGCATTCTAGAGTTTTTGTGTGCACGTTGCATTGGGTGTTATAGTTGGTCATGTAACCCGGAGTTGATATAAGCAATTTCAGAATTCAAGTACTAGTTGGATTGGTGAGCCTGGTGGTCAAGGTACTGGTGAGCCTGGTTGTCAAGGTACTCGTGGACCTGGTGGTCTAAGTACCCGTTGGCCTGGTGGTGCAAGTACTCATGAGTCTGTTGGGCCATGTATTCGTGAACCTAGTGGTCCAAGTACTCGTGAGCTTGGAGGTCCAGGTACTCGTGGACCTGGTGGTCTAAGTAGTTGTGATCTTCAGACGTCTTTTACCAGAAGTGATGCTTCACACACTCAACCGATTCAAAAGGGACAAAGTTACAATTGGTTACGAAATGAAGAAAATAGGATTTTTTTCTCTTCTTGTCAAAGTCTTGTGACAAATTATAAACCATAGGGAGGAAGATGACCAGGAAGACGCTCATAAAATCGATTATGCACAAACTGAGACAGACACGAGTGATGGTGAACTTGAAGAGAACACCAGTTCAACTTCACATGGTACATATGTAAATTAAAGATAGTATGTGGTCATTGTGTGATATTGTATTAACCAAATATATTTTTTTTCTTTGAATATTAAGTTTAGGCAAGACTATCACTCAAAAAGAGACTAGAGCTTTAGGTGAAACTAGAAAGAGCCGCTTGAACAAAAAGAACTTGGTGTTTGAGGTTGATGATTGTTCAAGACGGATTGTTGGGGATGACAGTCAACGTTTTATTACCAAAGGAGGATGTGTAATGAGAAAGTTCGCCAAACTTGATGGTACGACATGGAAGAAGCAACCTGGTCTGTTGAAGAGGGATATAATCACTAAATCCGTAGTAAGTGTTATTTCAAAAATAAGTCTAAATGTGTGCGATAGTAAAGAATGTGTCATATGTATATAATCTCATAAAGCTGCTAAGAGTCTTTTTAATTATAGGAAAATCCGAACGATGATGAAACATGTGACAAATGGAACATGCTATGCAAACACAACTAGTGAGTCAACATAAGAACAGTAGTACAGAATTTACCTTCATTTCAAAAAATATCCATCAAAAGAGGCGACAGTGATGCATCCACCAGATGGTGTACGAACCAGTGATTGGGTAAATTTGTGTGATAGGTTTGCAAGTGAAGCATTTCAGGTTACAAGCTCACCTTTTTTTCTTCTTCTATGTACATAACATTCTGCTGATAAAGAATACATATTTCAAATTATAATGCTGTCTAACTTGTAACCTCACAGTAGATAAACGCTAAAAACAAGAAAAACAGATCCTTCAACAAAATTCCACCAGCAGTTGGCAGCCTTTCGCTTGCGAGAAGAGTTGATAAGGTGAGTCAATTTTATGAATAATTAATATATTCATTTCTTATTTTGTCTTCTTGGAATTATATTATGATATATGTATGAAACAGAAAAAGAGAAAAGGGAAACAAGTAACAGCAATTGAAATGTATGAAATTGCGCATTATTTTAAGAAAACACATAAAATGGTCAATGAGGAGGCCGAAAAAGTTTTGGTAATTTCTACTACTTCCTGCCTGACATTTAAAATTACATAATTAATACATAAGTTGTTAATATACCAACTCTTTTTGTGATATAGAATGAATTACGAATTGAAGAAGCTAACTCTACGTTGACACCAGCTGAGATATGTTGGAAACAACTAAAGCATATTCCTGAACATATTAAAGGGCGTTCTACATCTACAAGGAATATTTTGGGCAATAAAGTTGAGACTGGACTTAGGGTCAGAAAAGAAAAGATCACAAGCTTTAGAGGAGAATATGAAGGTTATGAATAAAAAACAACGCCGACTTCAAAAGTAGAATAAAAAGTTCAAGAGCCAATTAAAATTCATGATGAGAGAGATAACTCGTTTATCTAGACTCCAATCCCAAACAAATGTAAGTTCGCATCTTTATAACTATGTAATTTAGGGCTCTTAGGAGTTGCATCGGATAGAAATTTAGGTACAGCAACTGAGGTATGCATAGACAGTGATTAGAAATTGCATTTAGTTAAAATGAATAGGTCCCTTTGATGGAAGTTTTAGATACCACTCTTTTTGAAAAACTTTATGCACCTGGTCTCTTTTGGTTCTCGTTTCTGCACTGTTCTGAGATACATATCTACGTGAAAGCAGAAAAGAAAAGCAATTCGAAACACCTTATTTATTTTACTTTGTATAGATTTGTACTTTGGAATTGGCTTTGAAGAGCACAAAGAACAGGGAGTGTATAGTGAAATAGTTGTTCGAAGAAGGTTTTAATATGAGTAAGTAAGTAACTAATGGTTGGTAACTCTTATTTGGCTGGTATATATCTAGGTTGTTGACTAAGATGTTTGTCTGTTAGATGTTTTAAGCGACATAAGCTGTTAGGTTAATCTTTTAATAAATCTATGACAAAATTTTGACTTTTAACGTTTAAAGGCTACAAGATCAAATGGCACTATCATTATTTTGGTATTAGATGTCGATGCATATTAGTGATTTCTCAGACCACTTTGACTTTTCAAGTTGAGAGTCTGATCGGATACTTGTTAGGCTCACACTTGAGTCTAGCATGTCTATAGTGAAGTACCTAAAAGGCCGTTTGAATGTACTGTATTAATATTACACGTCTCTTTATCCAGGGAGGAACCTGAAGAATCTGCATGAAAGAAATGACAGTTTCACCATATTATGGTTTCCAGCTAGCTATGTCTTCATAAAGTATTTGTCAATAATCGTCCTTGGTGTCTTTTGGGAGATTTCAATGCGACATTGCATCTTAGTGAGTCTACGGCGAGTTCCTCGTGTATTGACATTGCTATGCGTGAATTTAAGGATTGCGTTAATAATATTGAGGTCTTGGATGTTCAAAACACGGGGCTTCAATTTACTTGGAATCAAAAGCCTAAGGGTACGGACGGGATTCTTAAGAAGCTTGACCGCGTCATGGCTAATATGACGTTTGTTAATGACTTTGCTGGTTCGCATGCTATATTTAAACCCTATCGGAATTCCGACCATTCTCCTTCGGTTCTTTGCATTCCTACTGCTACTAAAGTTAAGCCTAAGCCCTTTAAGTTTTTTAATGTTCTTATTAAGCATGACAGATTTAAAGAGGTGGTTAATGAGGCGTGGAACTATCATGTTAGCGGTTTTTATATGTTTCGTACGGTTAAGAAGCTTAAGAATTTGAAAAAGCCGCTGAGGAAACTTATGATTGACAAAGGTAATCTTCATGCTAATGTGGAGCGAATTAGAGGGGAGCTTGATACCATTCAAACTCAACTTGACAATTGACCCGTTCAACATTAGGCTTCGTGAAATAGAGGCAGCGAATGTTGTTGCCTTTAATCAAGCTGTTCTTGATGAGGAAATGTTTTTAAAACAGAAAGCCAAGATAAGTTGGCTTAAAGATGGTGATTCTAATACGGCTTACTTCCACAAGTCGGTTAAAAGCGAGTTTAGTAAAGTCGCATTGAAGAGATTTCCGAATAGTGGATGGCATTAATTTCGCTAAATGACAAATGTGCTCGTATGCTTTTGTTGCTCATTACGAGTCTTATTTCATGACAAACAGGTTACACTAATGATTTGACGGATCAAATCTCTTTTCGTAATCGCCTTGAACGAACAGGGTGCTGGCACAAATGGTTCGTATGGTTGAACTGATCGGCAGACACATAGAACAATCTAAAAACATATAAAAGACGCAATGTTCTCTATGGTGGATGATACAAAACCCCTGTACCGCTGGGATCACCGAAGCTGCGTAAATACGAACTAATCTTGGAATTGAGGTGATTTGATGTCATTCCTGCTTATACCGTGACTTTTTTACGAACTGTCATGCAATTGACAGCTCTTAACCACCTACAATCTATAGCTCTATCCCTAGGTACAAGCTCCTTACGAATTAATGACTACCGGCCTATTCTGTTTCACTATATGATAAGTGTATAGCAAACTTATTGCTAAGAGTATTAAACATTTTTTGCGAGAACTGGTGAGTCCTAAACAGTCGGCATTTATTCCGGGTCGTTCAATGCGGAAAATATTTTGCTCACTCAAGAGCTCAAGCAATAAAAAAAACTATCACTGTATTCGTTGGCCCTTCTAGTATGTGCTTTCTAAAAGTGTACATTACAAAAGCCAACGAAAACGGTTGATTGAGCTTTCTTACTATCTGGTACTTATGGTATTTGGGTTTCCTTGAGCAGATGATTGCTTGGATTCCGGAGTGTGTGTCTTACTATGACCACTCTATTTGTATTAATGGAAATCTGCCTGGTATTTTCAAGGAAAAAGGGGTCTCTTCGTCAAGGTGAACCGCTGTCCCCTTATCTATCACTCTTGTTATGGAGTTCCACACGCTTATTTTCAAAATAAAGGTTATATTCGGATTGCTTTTCTTTCATAGGTATTGTGAAAATTGAGCAGAATAATCTTTGCTTTGCGGACGATCTTATTATCTTATTGCTTATTGGGGAATGTTCAAATCGGTTGTGGTTATCAAGGAATGACTGAAGATTTACAAGCATGCTTCGGATTAATCCCTAGTATTCCGAAGAGGCAACGCTTTCATTTGTAATGTTAATGAGATCATGACAAGCTATTACTAATTCTTAATGTCCTTCCATTTGAGAGGGTTCGGTTACCGGTAAAATATCTTTGTGTTCCGTTGGTGTCTTCAAGTCTCAAGGCGAAGAGATTTAATAGAGCACGTGGAGAAAGTTCAAAATCGCTGTGCTTGATTGGAAGAAATTCAAGCCCATTCCATCGCAGGAAGGCTTCAACTTAATCTTTCTGATAAAAAGCTCTACGCATGATTTTTATGGGCTTCGTTCTATGTCATTCCCAACCGGGTTCTAATGGACATTGAGCAAAGTATGCGTTAATTACATGACCTTTGGTGCTCTAAGTAGTAACGTCTAACGGGAAGTGGCCAAAGTTGCGTGGTACTTGTTTGTCTTCCTAAAGATGAGTGTTCTACGGTCTTCGTCTTTTGGCGTCAAAAAACACGCTCTTTATTTGTGCTCCCCTTTGGACTCTACTTTCTATGTAAAGACGTCGGCTGTGTGTGAAGTGGGTCCCATGCATATCCTCTTAACGGCGCAAACTTTTTGGATTATCCATCCGAGGGAAACATGTCAAGGAGTTGGCGGAAATTTTGCAGCTTACGGCCTTCCATTCGGGAAATCAAAATGCAAAGCTAGTGAAAGGACACTAGTACCTCGATCTGTTTGAAAAATTGTGTCGAAGTCATTGGTGCCCTTTAGCTTCTCGAGTGTCCCCTTAGAGACATACAAAATTTCTGGTCTACTTTTAACATCGCCAAGTTGGTGAAGTTATTCGTGACGTGAATGGGTATGGCCTCGGTCTCCTAGATAAAATTACCATTATTCTTCACGCTGTATCGAGTTTCCTCATCTCATAATAACTGTTGTATCCGCTGAATGGCGTCTCTATGTGAACGGTTAACAGAGTTTCTCCGTTGCTCATTTGTGGGAATGTAATTCGGCGAGTAGCTGATAAGGTCCCATGGGTCGATTTTATTTGGTTCGCCTTAGTAACCCTAGCTATGCTTTCAACTTGTGGTTAATTATCAACCATACATTGAAAACGCAGGATCGTGGTTAGTATATTGACGGACTATTCGAAGTGTTGGATCTACGGTCCTCTTTTGTGAAGCTACCTTATTCACAATGACATCTTTTCTTTATTTGTCCCTTTGCAATTCGGATTGGGAGTCTTAATACAATTTGCATTCAGTACCTGGTCTAGATTCTCCTCATAACGTATTCTAAAGACGAATCCCTTTAAGTGATGAAAATCAATGCCTCAATACTACATCAATGTTGGTATTTCCAAGTTAGTTGTTGCGCTTCAGCGTAATTTAATTGGCAATAGCGTAAACTTGAGGCTTTTCAAGAAGCGAACGATGTCCATAGATCAGGGTTGTTGCGTGTATCTCTTCTCGTTCCGTAAAGAACTGTTTTTCGTGAGCTTTTCAAACGCACAACAAGGGAGTGCTTTATGCTAGGTAAGATATACACTCATTCCTATACTCATTCTCATTATTGTATTTTCCTTTTGTCTTTGTCACCATTAGGTGGTTATTTCCTAGTGGAGTATTTGCTTTGTGTAATTTTGAAATCGTATGCATGGTCATTCTACATGGCGTGTTCAAGCTGTATGCTTGAGGTTAATGTGACACTCAGTCACATTCCATTTGTACTTATTGGCATTGGGTATTAATATAATTTACCGGGGTATTGTCCCTTTTACCCAAAAAAAAAGCTAGCTATTGCAGCAAGTTTAGTCATTTTCTCGGCAAGTTTAGTCATTTTCTCTTTTGTACATTGCGGGCAGTAACATAAAGTTCATGGCGTATCAACAAGATTCAAAGATTGTATGTTATAAGAAAGTTGATTTTTTTCGTCTTTAATCATGTTAAAACAACTTCTAGCCTAGTCTAGTGGTTGTGTGGTTTGTTAATATCACAAAGGTTTTAAGGGTGCATAAACAAATACACATTCCTATCTTTACATGACACATAATCATGAACATATATTTCAGATACCAACAGATACATAGCGCAAACACCCAGGCGAACACAGTTGATAAACAAGTCGAGTCCTCTCTTTAACATGGCGTTTTCCATTTCCCTAATTGTTGATCGATCTTTCTTGGCTTGTTTGATTATCATTCACTGAATAACGTTCAATTCTTGTGACATAATCTCTGATTAGTGCTCTTTTATTTCATATATTAGATTCGACGTGATTTTTAGGGTTAGGGTTTGATTTTTTAATCGATCCCTTGATCTTGATTAATCACCATTCATCTGATCATGTGTTTTAGGGGCGCTAATTATTGATTGTTGTTATTAAATCGTTCTTTATTTGGTTCGACATAATCATTAGGCTTTGATTTTTTTAATTTTTTAGGGTTTGGTAGCGTGCGTTTTTGCCCACTTTTAGGGTTTCGTTTTTTTGTGTCGGTTGGGATCCTGATTTATTATTAATACTCTTTCAATCATTGGATTATTATGGCGGTTGGTTAGGGTTTTGTTCGCTGGTTTTAGAAGCCTTTTTAGGGTTTCTTTCAATCGTCCCTAATTCCTAGTTGCTGCTCAGTTATTTCTTTTTGGTTCGTTGTTGTGTGTGGGTAAGAGAGATGGAGGACTTGAATACTGGTGCTAGTTTGCTTCGTGGCTGTCTCAAAGCTTCCATGATACGTAGTATTGATGGAAAGATCCTTGGGAAAGATGGAAAACCTATGAAGGCTTATCGTCAAGTTAAGTTTGGTACGGAGGCTGAAGCATTTGTTGAACCTGTTGCTAAGGAGGATAACGTTCTACCTGATAGAGGGTGGGAGGATAATGAGATACATGCTATGCAAGATGGGAATGGGGATTCTAATGCCCAGATTGTTAACAAATCTTCCTTGTTATTTGCTGTTGTGGTTCAAGATCGGCCGGCTAAAAGAATGGTCAAGATTAAGGAGCTTCGTAATGATGAGAAGGTTGAGGGTGCAGCTGTTGCAATTCCTTTATCAGTTGTTGAGGAAGTAAGTGCTCGGTTTTCTAATACACTTTATGGTTATTTTATTGGGAAACGATTGGCTTTTCGTCTTGTGGAAAATTATGTTCAGAATACTTGGGCAAAGTTTGGAATTAAACGTGTTATGCTGGACGAAGGTTTTTTTCTTTTCCAATTTGAAACCAAGGAGGGTATGGAAAAGGTTATGGAGAGTGGTCTGTGGCTTATTAGGCTGGTTCCATTGATTTTGAATGTGTGGACTCCGAATACTATATTGAAAAAGGACAAGATAAAGGCTGCTCCTGTTTGGGTTAAGCTACATCATGTGCCCATTGTGGCCTATTCTGAAACTGGTCTAAGTTTAATAACGACCCAAATTGGGAAGCCAATCATGTTGGATTCGTATACAAGTCAGATGTGCTTGTGGTCTTGGGGCAAAAATGAATATGCACGTGCTCTTATTGAAGTTTCATCGGATGAAGACTTAATGGAGTCTATTGTTATTGCTATTCCGTATAGTGATGGTAAGGGTCATGCCCTGGCCACTATTGATGTGGAATATGAATGGCGTCCTCCTCATTGCTCGACATGTAAAAATTTTGATCATACGAATGAAACTTGTCCTAAGCTTCCAAAGGTGGATACTAAGGTCAACGACACTAAGGGCAGCGGCACTAATGACGGTTTTGTTGAGGTCAAAAAGAAGAAGTCTAAGCCTAAGCAGCCAAGATAGGTGGAGGGCATTAGGTTCACTAAGCCAAAACCTAATTTTTACTATCGACGTGTTGAAAAGGGAGAGACATCTAAATTACAACAGAATGGCGATGGTAATGGTACGAACAATAGTATGAATACTAGTACTAAGGTCAGCAGTAGTAAGATTAATGATACGTCCACTTTGGTTAAACTTGCTAATTCGTTTAGTGCTCTTCATGATGAGGAAAATGATATTGATAAGGGGTGAATACGGAGCAATGGGTGGACGCAAATATGAATATCAATGAAAGTGATAGCGAGGAGATTGAAGAACTTATTATGGAAGCTGATCTGAATGCTAAGAAGAACAAGATAATTGTTAAGGAAGGGGCAAGCACTCCTGTTGGTAATATTATCAATGTTTAACATCGCTTCATGGAACATTCGAGGCTTGAACTTCTCCCCAAAGCAAAATGAGGTTAAACATGTTGTCTTTGAGAACAAACTTTCTGTTTTTGCCATTTTGGAGTCTCATGTTAGTGATTCTAAGTTGGTTAAACTGTGTACTTATGTGTTTCGACATTGGCATTGGACCTCGAATGGGGCTTATTGTTCTAAAGGCTCTCGTATCATTGTGGGATGGAACCAAGATGAGGCCGATTTAACTGTTATTGCACAGGATGATCAGGTGATTCACACTCGTATTTGGATGAAGACGGAGAAGAAGGAGCTTTTTTGTTCATTTATATATGCTCATAATTGTTATTCTCATCGGCGAGTGTTATGGAAGAATCTTGGATTGCATAAGCTTTATGTGCGACAAAGACCTTGGTGTTTATTAGGTGATTTTAATGCGGCTCTTTTTCTAGATGACATGGTGGCTGGCCCAGCGTCTTTGGATATTGCTATGCGGGAGTTTAATGATTGTGTTGAGGACATTGAAGTTATGGATGTCCAATATTATGGTCTTAAGTTCACTTAGAATCAGAAGCCTAAAGGAATGGATGGGGTCCTTAAAAAGATTGATCGTGTTATGTCTAATCTTGATTTTAATGATGTTTTTCAGGGAGCTCATGTTATATTTCAACCTTATCGCATTTCCGATCATGCTCCAGCTGTTCTCTCTATCCCTACGGCTGTTAAGGTGAAACCGAAACAGTTCAAATTTTTTAATATCCTTGTCCATAATGTGAGGTTCAAGGAAGTGGTTTTGGATGGATGGAATGTTAATGTCAGTGGGTTTCATATGTTTAAAGTGGTGCAAAGACTCAAGAACCTGAAAAAGCCGCTTCATAAAATGCTTTATGATCATGGTAATATTCATGAGAATGTGAAACGTCTTCGTGTTGAGCTTGATAAGGTTCAGCGGCAGGAAAGATTTTTGAAGCAAAAAGCCAAGATTGAATGGCTTAGGGCTGGAGATACGAATTCAGCTTATTTTCATAAATCTGTGAAGAGTCGTGCTAGTAGGAGTCGCAATGATGTTATTACTAACTCGGAGGGTGTTCTTTTCGAGAATGATAAAGTGGCTAATGTTTTTTTGTCGCATTATGAGGTCTTTCTTGGTCAAGCTGGTAATGCTAGCGTTTTTAATACTTCTAATCTGTTTGGGAATAAGCTTGATGAGACTGCTGCTCATGATATGGTTCGAAATATTAGTAACAAAGAGG
The DNA here is from genome assembly GCA_026074375.1 of Tanacetum coccineum. Taxonomy (NCBI): domain Eukaryota; kingdom Viridiplantae; phylum Streptophyta; class Magnoliopsida; order Asterales; family Asteraceae; genus Tanacetum; species Tanacetum coccineum. Next base: position 28,609 of record BQNB010036347.1, read on the forward strand.
TAAAGGATGCTATTTTTCTATGGGAAACGAGACAAATCCCCGGGGCTTGATGGTTTCACGGCTGCATTCTTTAAGGAAGCTTGGGACATTGTTGGTAATGACGTGACATGTGCGGTTTGTGAGTTCTTTATGAATGGTAAACTTCTTAATGAACTTAATCACACTATAATTGCTCGTATTCCGAAGGTTTCTTCTCCTTTACGTGTTACTGATTTTAGACCCATCTCGTGTTGTAATGTGTTGTTTAAAACTATTACAAAGATTATTTCTAATCGGTTAAAGGAAAGTCTTAAGGTGTTGGTTAGCCCGAACCAATCGACATTTGTTCCAGGTCGAAATATATCGGATAATATTTTGCTAACTCATGAGCTTATGCATAATTACCATTTGGACCGAGGAACTCCTAGAGGCCTTTAAAGTTGACATTCAGAAAGCATATGATACGGTTGATTGGGGCTTTCTTAAGGAGGTTTTGATTGGTTTCGGTTTTCATGCTCGTATGGTGCATTGGATTATGGAATGTGTTACTACTACTTCCTTCTCTATTAGCATCAATGGTAATCTTCATGGATATTTTAAGGGTAAGAGAGGTCTTCGCCAAGGTGACTCTCTATCCCCAAAAGTTTCTATTGTTTGATCCATATTGTAAAGTATGTGTGTCTAAGTGTTTTTGAGGGGTATTTATACTTCTCCGCATATTTGGCTAAAATATATAATAAGAGTTAGGCTTGGTTTGGTCTGAGTATGGCGGTAACATGGGTTTTAGTTTTTTTTTCTGAAATCTTATTACCAATGTTTTAGTGTCAACCCTTTTTAAATTAAAATTGCTCATGGTGATGTGGATTCGGCTAAGGTCATTATGGAGGCTTTAGAAGAATTCAAGCTTGCTTCGGGGTTAACTCCTAGTCTCCCTAAAAGCATGGCGTATTTTTGTAACGTTCTTAATTATGTCAAGCTCTCTATCCTTCAAGTTCTTCCTTTTGACGAAAGTCGGCTTCCGGTTAAATATTTGGGTGTTCCTTTGGTTTCGTCTAGATTAATTTATAAGGAGGCGCGTTAATGATTGGAAGAACAAATCCTTATCTACGGCAGGTCGGTTACAATTGATTTAATCGGTTGTTGGCTCTTTACATGTTTATTGGGCATCGGTGTTTATCCTTCCTACGCGTATCTTGCTTGATATTGAACAAATTATGAGAGGGTTTCTATGGTGTCATGGTAGTATGCGGAGGGGTATGGCTAAAGTGGCTTGGGAAGATGTTTGTCTTCCTAAAGAAGAAGGGGGCCTTGGTATTAGAAGGCTGGGTCCATTCAATCAGGCTCTCGTGGTTTCTCATATGTGGAAAATCCTTACATTAAAGGATTCTTTATGGGTGAAATGGATTCATGCTTATAAGCTTAGAGATCGAAATTTTTGGGATATTCCTATGCGTGGCAATATGACATGGGGGTGGAGAAATCTTCTTCATCTAAGGCCATTAATTCAGGAATTCTTTTGGTATAAGCCTGGAGATGGTTCTCGTGTTTATGCCTGGTTTGATCATTGGTGTACTTTAAGTCCTTTAGCTAATGTAATCTCCTCTCGGGACATCTTTAGAGGGGGTTTTGATAAGCAGTCCAAGGTGTGTGATCTGATCGTTAATGATCAGTTTGCGTGGCCTCAAGAATGGTTATCTAAATACCCTAGCTTGTTATCGGTTAATGTTCCTAATCTTTCCGTTGGTGTTCCTGATTCGTTAGTGTGGAAGAATGGTTTTGGGATTGTTAAACAGTTCTCGGTGCAAACTGTGTGGAATGATATTAGACCCCGTGGTGTCAAGGTTGATTGGTACTCCACTGTTTGGTTTTCAGCGTGCATCCCCCGCCATGCATTAAACTTATGGCTGATCGTTAGAAGGCGTTTGAAGACTCAAGATAAGCTAAGAGCTTGGGATCATGTTGATTGGTCAAATCTGACATGTGCTTTGTGTGAGTTACAACCCGACTCGCACGAGCACCTTTTCTTTGATTGTGTCTTTTCGCAGCAGGTTTGGAGTCGTGTGAAAGACTTGGCTGGCCTCCCTAATTCAGTTCCATCTATTGATGATATTTTGCATGACATTGCCCCGTTCGCGAAGAGAAGGACGTCTAAGAGTATTGTTGCTAAGCTTGTTGTGGCTGCGGCTGCTTATTTCATTTGGCAGGAGCGTAATGGTCGTCTTTTCAAAGAGTCCAAGCTCTCGGTTAGCCAAGTGAGTGATAACATTCTGAATTCGGTGCGTCTCAAACTTATGTCGTGTCAATTCAAGAAGTCTAGAAGTGCTTTGGAGATTTTGCATAGATGGAAGATTTCCGATTCTATTATTTAGTCTTTATGATGATTAGAGTATTTTGTATGTGTACGTTTAGGTGGTTTTTCCCTATTGGCGTTCTAGTTGGTGTAATAGTTATGTTGATTCCGTGTGGCATGTCACTCGGATTTTAGTTGTTCAAGCTTAGCTTGAGGTTAATGTGGTATCTCAGCCACATTCCATTGTTCTTCATTGATTTTTTTGGTGATTAATATATTTTACCAGGGTGTGATCCCTTTTACCAAAAAAAATCATGTTAAATGTTGTATTTCTTTAATAACATGGTAGACAAATAGATGCAATTGTTGATATGTTATGGTATTTGATTATAATTTCTTTTTTTTGTTTGGATTAATTTACGTTATGTTAAAAGTTAAGAATCTTAGTTTTCTGTTTTGCTAGAAGTAAAAGGGTACGAAGAAGCCGAGCATTTTGTGGTTGTTGGCAACTTGTAGACGGTGACGACTTTTTGGTCACCAATCAACCAAAATAGTGACCACCATTTGGTCTCTGACAGATCGGTGACGAGGATATCTGGTCACCGATGGTTTGAAGTTGTCTTACCCCCATCTAATCAGTGACGACTTTTTGGTCACTATTTGGTGAGAAACTGCATTTGGTCTCTAAATGTAATTAGTGACGGACCTTTAGTGACCACTGGTGACCACCTATATTTGGTCTTTAATCACGTTTGGTGATGAGATTAGTACTGTTTGTGATGAAAATTTCTCGTCACTAAAAGCACTTTTTCTTGTAGTGTTAACTATATACACACATACTATAACACAATCACATTACAACAAGCCAAACCAACCACTTGAACCAAAATCTCACCACAACTTCTCCAGATTCAAACCTCCTCCCAAAATCTTCTGCCAGAATTGATGCAGCAGGCGCCTGCTTCTTTAACGCCGCACGCTTAGCCACAACAACCACACACTATAAGAAAAAGTGCTTTTAGTGACGAGAAATTTTCGTCATAAACAATACTAATCTCGTCACCAAACGTGATTAGCGACCAAATATAGGTGGTCACCAGTGGTCACTAAAGGTCCGCCACTAATTACATTTAGAGACCAAATGTAGTTTCGTCACCAAATAGTGACCAAAAAGTCGTCACTGATTAGATGGGGGTAAGACAACTTCAAACCATCGGTGACCATATATCCTCGTCACCGATCTGTCAGAGACCAAATGGTGGTCACTATTTTGGTTGATTGGTGACCAAAAAGTCTTTATCGTCCACAAGTTGCCTACGACCACAAAATGCTTAGTTTCTTCGTACCCTTTTACTTTTAGCAAAACGAAAAACTAAGATTCTTAACTTCTTAACATAACGCAAATTAATTCAAACAAAAAAAGAAAATATAATCAAATACCATAACATACCAACAATTGCATCCATTTGTCTACCATGTTATTAAAGAAATACAACATTTAACATGATTAAAGACTAAAAGCATAAACTTTCTTATAACATACAATCTTTGAATCTTGTTGATACGCCATGCACTTTATGTTACTACCCGCAATGTACGAAAGAGAAAATGACTAAACTTGCTGAGAAAATGACTAAACTTGCCGCAATACCTAGCTGGAAACCACAATATGGTGAAACTGTCATTTCTTTCTTGCAGATTCTTCAGGTTCCTCCCTAGATAAAGAGACGCTTAATATTAATAAAGTACATTCAAACGGCATTTTTAGGTACTTCACTAGGTACCCTATATGCACATGCTAGACTCAAGTGTGAGCCTAACAATTATTCGATCAGAATCTCAACTGAGAAATACCAAAAGTATATGCATCAACATCTAATAGCAAAAGAATAATAGTGCCATTTGATCTTGTAGTCTTTAAACGTGAAAAGTCAAAATTTTGTCATAGATTTATTAAAAGATTAGCCTAACAGCTTCTGTCACTTAAAACATCTAATAGACAAACATCTTAGTCAACAAATTAGACATATACCAGCCAAATAAGAGTTACCAACCATCAGTTACTTACTTACTCATATTAAAACCTTCTCCGAACAACTATTTTACTATACACTCCCTGTTATTTGTGCTCTTCAAAGCGAATTCAAAAGTATAAATCAATACAAAGTAAAATAAATAAGGTGTTTCGAATTTCTTTTATTTCCTGCTTTCAAGCAGATAAGTATCTCAGAATAGTGGAGAAACGAGAACCAAAAAAGACTAGGTGCACAAAGTTTTTCAAAAGGAGTGGCATCTAAAACTTCCATCAAATGGACCTATTCATTTTAACTAAATGCAATTTCTAATCACTGTCTATGCATACCTCAGTTTCAGTACCTAAATTTCTATCTGATGCAACTCCTAAGAGCCCTAATTTTTTTTTTTGGGTAAAAGGGAATTCATACCCCTAATCACAGCCCGTTACATGGGCAAACTATGCACAAACAAACGTTGTGCAACAACTAACACAAGAGTGACATGCCACTCTTATGACTTAACTAAGAAGGAAAACCTAGAACATAAATCATAAACATTGAAACAAACAGGTAATCCAACTTAACTTCTATATCATGGAAATGATGACGCATCTGAATGACCATCAATAGATCACAAATGCATCCGTAGCAACCATCTCTAACAGTCACCAATGCATCCAAGATAATAACCCCATCCTTGATAGACAAGTGATGATATAACACTTAACTTCCCGTCTCTAACAGTCACAAAAATAACGAGTAAACTCGTTGGTCTTCAGAAACCAAAATCTTGAAAAGCCGAGTGCATATGTGCTTGTTATAAGACCTCATCATACACTAAACATCGAACCAAAACCCACGTTTAGTAGAGTACACGCATGCCCCAAAAATAGCTCACAACCGTGATCGGCACATGTCTTCAACACCCTAACACTAGGGTTTCAATCCCCCTCTCCCAAACCCACTAACCAGCATCACCCCAAAACCCTAAACCAAAATCAATCAGCCCAGAAAAACATCAACGCCCACCTACCGATGGAGATTAAAACTTGTATCCTGTGCACAAGATCATCCATCCAGAACCTAACTCTAATCACAAGAGTAGATATATACCCCAACTGTAGTAGCAGGATCAATAAGCAATACGAAACACGCTAACAGGTACCCTCACTTTGAGAGGATCCACATCAGTCAAGTACAATTCGAAATCAGTAAAATACTCACCCAGAACATAAACCCAATAAAATTAGGGTTTCCTTGATTTTGAGACACACCACAATAACATTGCATCAAATCGACACCAATTCACACCACTAGAGTAAAAGCCCTAGTTAGTGCCGTCCAACCCCCATCAGAACCTCAACAACGTTCAAACCCTAAAAGAATCGAGAAGCCATTACGGTAAGATCCTTACTATTCTCTAAAAAAAATACTCGTTAAGCCAAAATATCATAAGGATACAACCACAACACAACGAAATCCATACGAATAAACAATAAGTCAAAACCTAAAAAAATATGGTTATGATTTCGGTTGTAAATAAATCAAATCAATCCAAATAATAATCATGAACGCAACCTATAAAATTAGGGTTTATGAATTTGTTGATAGATCCTAGAGGCGAATTTAAATAGAATGGAATCAAACCGACCCCCACACCTCATGTACACGAAAAAGAAACAACATCCTAAATCCCGATTGCATATTATAGACACTCTCATAAACCACTTTCCCTGAATTTACAACACATAAGAGATCAAAGAATATAAGCCCTAGTTAACAGACAAAAAAGAATTATACAAAAGGGCCAGAATAGTAGAGGCGATCAAGTGGTTGTTTTAGGCCGGAAAACAGAGGAAGGATTGGGTTCCCCTGGAAAATCACCCCAGAGGGAAGAGAATCTTTTGATGTTACCTTTAAGACAAACACGTAATAATTTCATAGATAAACGAGTTATCTCTCTCATCATAAATTTTAATTGGCCCTTGAACTTTTAATTATGCTTTTGAAGTTGGTGTTGTTTTTTATTCATAACGTTCATATTCTCCTTTAAAGCTTGTGATCTTTCCATTTCTGACTCTAAGTCCAGTTTCAACTTTTCATTGCCCAAAATATTCGTTGTAGATGCAGAACGCCCTTTAATATGTCCAGGAATATGCTTTAGTTGTTTCAAACATATCTCAGCTGGTGTCAACGTAGAATTAGCTTCTTCAGTTCATAATTCATTTTGTATCACAAAAAGAGTTGGTATATTAACAACTTATGTATTAATTATGTAATTTTAAATGTCAGGCAGGAAGTAGTAGTAATTACGAAAACTTTTTCGGCCTCCTCATTGACCATTTTATGAGTTTTCTTAGAATAATGCACAATTTCATACATTCCAATTGCTGTTACTTCTTTCCTTTTTCTCTTTTTCGGTTTTATACTGATGTGTTTTAAAAGCTTTAAATTTATAATGACTGAAAATACCAATTTTATTATAGGGAACCCACGTATGCAGTATAATCTTTTTAGGTAAGACTAGGTCGTCCACGGGGATTTGAGTAGTATTCAAATAATCAGAAGAAAATAGACTTTAACAATTTTGTAAATAACTTTTTACCAGTGATAATAAAGATGACTACTCAGATAGTTGAAAATAATTCATAAGTGTTGGAAATGATTAAGACCTCGAAGATAGAACCTTTAACTTATAAAAAGGATTTCTCATCAGAAAACGTTTTCACAAATTAACTTGATTAACTCAAGATTTATATTTAGTTAGCTTGACCAAATGTGTCACTCAAATAATCTAGTTTCTAATATGTCAAAGCTTATTTTGTTTATCATTTTATGAAAGTGGATTTCTCGACACAAACGTTAAAGATCATAGACAAATATTTAAACTACATAGATTATAACGGGTCTTTCGACCTATACCGATATGATTATATAGTCTAAGTTTGATAAGCAAAACCGATAAGATAGGATATAATAGGATTGCAACATAAGCTTGAGATTAAAGAGATCACGATCATACCAAACACTTATTCATTATCATAACATCACCGAGTAGTCATGAGAGATTTAGCCTCTCATGGCTAAGAAGTTCATAACATAACTTAATTTGATAACAAACTTCATTCTTTTACTAAACTAGTATGATGTTCTTTGTCGTTCTTGGTGATTTGATCTTTATTCTTCAAGGGATATGGTGTTTATGCTTGGAGAATACTTGGGGAATGATTGAAGGATGAATACTTAGTTGTTTGTAAGTATGAGATTGATGATTGGATGATTGAAATGTGTGAAATTCGTCTTCTATTTATAGGCTGAGTGAGGGGTGAAAGTGCGACGCACTAAGGAATTTGTGCGGCGTACTTAGGGATTAAATGCGGGGAAATTAAATGTTTAGTGAAGAAGTGCGGCGCACAAAGGAATTTGTGTGGCGTACTTAGGGTATTAATGCAGTAGCATTTAAGTCTTCATTTATTTTTCAACGTCAGATGAGAAGTGCGGCGCACAAAATACTTTGTGTGGCGTACTTATGGAGTTTATGATGAATTTTGACTAAGTCTTTATTTCTATGACTTTGAGGATAAGTGCGGCGCACAATTGGTAAGTGCGGCGCACATTTGCACTTTAGGCTTGATTCTTTATCTTTTCTTGTATATTGTGTTCCCGAAGTGTATAGGTACTCGATCTTGTTGTGTTTGAGCTCGGGATATCTTCAAGTGAACCTACACATATTTCATGCTATTAAGTATCGAAAGTTCACGAGAAATGATTAAATATAAACAAATAACGCCACCAAAAACATGTATAATTTGGGCGTTATCAAATCCCTCCACACATAGCTATTTGCTTGCCCTCAAGCAATCAAAGCGAGAAATAAAATCATTTATCATGACGTGGAGAAAATTTGGGTTTTACAAGTGTTTACAGGTTTAGATAACTTTTCAGGCATTGACATATAACTAAGCACCTCACATAGGTAATGTGTTTGATTTAGAATTCACTTAGTTTACTTAGATAGGGTTTATATATATATTTTTGTGAAAACACTCAATTTGCACAGACATAATCTAGACAGCTACCATAGGCTTGTACTTGACACATAAACATGACCGAAGGGCAGAACTTGACACTGAAGCGAGAGCATATAATAATCTTCATGTGCCGAAACTTAAGCCTTTATTTCTTTGAACTACTATATATATTACACACATTTTTTTACCAATTAAGGCTTGGCACAGGACTTTATTTTTCAATTTTAACTTCTTTACTTAGGTATTTCAGTAACAAAGCACTAAAGGGGAGTGCTTGCAAGAATAGAAACTTGCAGGATTCATAACATATGATTAATCAGGCTTCGGTCTAGTAAATGATGATCAAGCACAAGTTCTAGAGCTTTTAAATTACTGGCTCACTCAAATATAATTATCAACCAATACCATTGCTCCAGAAAAGGCAACAAAACAACATATACACATCCATAACGTTGGAATAGATACATATGATTGCTCATTCCTTAACTCGAACAAGCTAAAGGCATTAATTATCTTGGGTACCAAAGGTGGGTACCCGAATATTCTAAAGGCTTATAATTCTCACAATTTAGTGGACTGGGTTATGCTAGCTATAGTGTCAATCCGGTTAGATTTTCCTTACTAAGAGCATTTTTTAATTTTGAAAGCATATATATATTGTAGGATTTTTGTTTTTGAAAGTATCAGTTGGTAAAAATTTTGGCCGGGCAAATATGGAGGGATATGATTAATTTTTCCTATTTGGCTCCCCTCCACACTTAAGTTGAACATTGCCCTCAATGTGATAACTGATAATAGAGATAAAATAGGGAAAATTAAAGGAAAACGGTACTTCCCGAGGCATAGATAGCTGCGAGAGAGTTATCCTTGAGCAGACTTCATAATTTTCCTAATTTGTAAGCTATATTACCTGCATAAAAAGTAAATACACAAAATCACACAAAAAGAAAATATTTTTGTTGTTTTAATATTAGAAAATAAATTAAAGGATATGAATGGAAGAATGGAGGAGGGACTCCTCCACACTTAAGTGAAGCACGAGTTGCCTCCCGATAAGCGCTTAATTTTTAAGAGAGTCGTTAGCTAGACTCGAACTTGGCAAGTCATTCTTTGGGAAAGAAATGAGTGACTGCTTCCCTTTTGTTATTATAATCTTCTTCTTCATGATATAGTTTGAGTCGATGGCCATTAACAATAAATGTTTTCCATCTTTTCCATAGAGTTCAACATATCCGGATGGATATTGATGTTTTACTACGTATGGTCCTAGCCAACAAGATCTGAGTTTCGGCTGTTTGAATTTATACTTTAAGTGAAAGAGCAGAACTTTGTTTCCATGTTTGAATTCTTTTCTCATTCTTAGTTTTCTATCGTGCCAGACTTTTGTTCTTGCTTTGTATAATCGAGAGTTTTCATAGGCTTGATGTCTTAGTTCATCTAATTCGTGTAACTAAAACATCCGTTTTTCACCAACAGCGATGAGATCTGGATTACAATTCTTCAAGGCCCAGTATGCACGGTGTTCAATTTCAAATGGTAAGTGGCAGTTCTTTCCATATATGAGTTTGTAGGGTGTGGTACCGGTAGGTGTTTTGTAAGCAGTGCATAAAGCCCATATAGCTTCATCAAGTTTTCTTGACCAAATAGCAGGATTATCTTTAACAGTCTTTTCAAGAATTCTTTTAAGATCTCTATTCGTGTTTTCAACTTGACCACTAGTTTGAGGGTCATATGATGTAGAGAACGGTGGTTAATAGTTTTTTTTTGTTAACTCCATATCTTTTCATGGTTCTTTCCATTATTTTGTTGCAGAAGTGAGTACCTCGGTCACTGATTAAGGCTTTGGGCATTCCGAAATGGCAGAATAGTTTCTTCAAGAAAGTGACAACAACTCGGGCATCATTGGTTGGTAAAGCTTGAGCTTCGGCCCATTTAGATACGTAATCAACAGCGACAAGAATATATTCAAACTTATGCGATTTTAGGAATGGTCCCATAAAGTCAATACCCCATATATCGAAAATTTCACATACTTGAATGTTGGTTAAGGGAATCTCATCACGTTTTGATATATTTCCCATGCCTCGCAAAGGCTAACTAGAGTATGAGCTTCTTTTATGATTGTCGGCCATTAAAATCCTGAATCTAGGACCTTTTTAGCGGTTACATTTGGTCTATTATGTCCACCGGTTGGTCCGTGGCGACATTGATCTAAAATTGTTCGGGTTTCTGGTCTGGATACACAGCGTCTGATCATTCCGTCAGAACATACTTTGAAGAGGTAGGTTCCCCCCAAAAGTAGTGTTTGAGGTCAGAGAAGAATTTGTTCTTTTGTTGGTACGTCATCCCTTTTGGTATAATATCAACTACCAAATAGTTTGCAAAATCTGCGAACCATGGTTCATCTTTAGTGTTGATTTCCATAAGGGTTTCTCCAGGAAAGTTATCATCCACTTTACTGTCATCACTTGACTCGTCATTTTCAATTCGGGACAAGTGGTCAGCTGCGACATTTTCTATACCTTTTCTATCCTTGATTTCTATGTTAAATTCTTGTAAGAGTAGTATCTAACGAATAAGACGGGGTTTAGCATCTTGTTTCTTGAATAAATGTTTAAGAGCTGAATGATCAGTGTGAACAATAGTTTTTGATAGAATATGATAGGATCTAAATTTGTAGAATGCAAAAACTACAGTCGTAAGTTCTTTTTCGGTTACGGTGTAATTTTATTGAGTGGGATTTAGAGTTTTGCTTGCGAAGTAGATTGAGTGAAAGTTTTTACCATCTTTTTGACCTAAGACAACTCCAACTGCGAAATCACTTGCATCACACATAAGTTCAACGGAAGATTCCAGTTTGGGCTTACGATCACAGGAGCACATGTGAGTTTCTCTTTCAATAATTCAAATGCCTTTTGGCATTCATCGTCGAATTCAAATGGAGTATCTTTTTCAAGCAGCTTAGTTAGAGGTCGGGAAATTTTCAAGAAATCTTTAATGAAACGTCGGTAGAAACCGGCATGTCCAAGAAAGCTTCTAACACATTTGATATTAGTAGGGGGTGGAATTTTCGAGATTACGTTGATTTTTGCTTTGTCGACTTCAAGTCCTGCGCTAGACACCTTGTGTCCAAGCACAATTCCTTCTTTTTTTGGTAAAAGGGACTTAACCCCGGTAAAATATATTACACCAAAAAAAACGTTGAAGTACAATGGATATAGGTGACGTCCTATATCACAGCCCGTTACATGGGCAACAACCATGCACATGAAGAGCAACGAACCAAACAACCTACATAAGAATGACATGCCACTCTTATGAACTACCAAATGAAGAACAATCATCTTCATACAACCATAAACTAGGAAACTAACAAAAAACATAAAACATTACAAGCATAGTCATCCTAATTTAACTTGCCTCAATGGGAGACATATATGCGGATTACGTAAAGATCACAAATATTACGCCTCAAATCCGCCATAGACTTTCAATCGTCCTCAGAACCGAACTTCCAAGAAACGAACTTCCAATTCGTCTTCATGCCACCACATTAGACGAAACAAAACAAACGGCTGCTCAAGACAAGCAACCATACCACACTCTTGAATCTGCATGACATCTCCAAAAGGTGATCATAAAACGTGTTTGTATAAAGAAAACACTCAACTTCCAAGCTCTAAACACCCACCATCATAGACAGAGAATGCTTTATACAAGAGCAAAAACACCCAAGCTGCCATTCCATCTTCAAATAAGAGTAATATATTGGAGGAACTAGTCCAGCTATTTAACACTCAGTACTTCCAATCCCGAAAACCACACAACAATGAGTATAAGCCTTCCCCTCTCCCAACCCCACATCCTCGAACAACCTCAATACTCGACCACAAACAACAATCAGCCTCCAATCAAAACATCAACCCATGGGTAATCATAAGGACCGAAGGTCCCCATTGTCATACATCAAAACCCTAAAAAGGGTCTACGTTGATCAATAACGACATAAGTCGTACCAATGATCCTGTTAGCAAAATATAATCATTAAAAGAACCGGTAACCATGACAATGAAACTGAAAGCCCATGCATAACCAGCGATTCCAACAAGATTACCAAGATCAAACGAAACCCTAAAGGTAGGGTTTACCCAAATCACTGTCATACCCACAGCGCACCAGAAACAATGAAACTCCGAAAGTAAGAACCCTAGAACCAGGACTCCTTGATTGCGCCATATGCGATCCCACACTGCTAGATGTCACATCCTAAAACCACATAGAATATCAAAACAATACGATACTCAGCATAAAGATCAACGAATGGATAGTCAACCAAATCCGACTCATCCATTCTCCATAACAAACAACCACCAGATCCATAAGGAAAAAAACCCTAGAATAATCTAGGGTTTCATCAGTACTAGCCATGGATCATGTCAAGCAACACCATAACCCTAATCAAGCGAATTAGGTTTTCGGTACCAGACATATACGACGGCAAGATATTCATCACCCACCACAGAACCTAGATCGAAAAAACAACCCAAGATCTGATCAGTTGATGCTAAAAATACAGATCAGTCGTACACACATCGAAACCAAATTAATATGCAATAATAAATCGACCCCTAAAAATTAGGGTTTGGTTTCGGTATGATTGAAAAGGCGATTTTGCAAGAGATAATTAAGATGTAAGATCTGCACGCCTCTTCTTAGAGAAAAACAACCCTAAGACCGATTGCATACCCTAAAACCGATTGCATGGTTAGCATTTGGTGTTGCATCCAGGGAGTCTTTTCCTGCATTACTTTGATCATTTGACTATCTTTCGAATAATTTATTATTTTGTATTGAATCTATTAAATGTACTTGGTTGAAAACTCAGTTTATTTTAATGTAACAAATGATCAACTTTTTAATTGACTCATGTAGAGGTCATTCTCTTGGTGGTGCTTCTTGTATTATGAAGTAACGCCCTCGGTTACCTTTCCACTGCACTATTTTGGAGGTGTTACACCTCATGCGAGGATGGAGCAGGGGATGGCTAGGTGCTCTCCAACTTAGACGAAGTTGAGTACATCTATGCCCTTCGCCTGAATTTTCCAAGTTCAAATAACAAGTCCGAATAGGAAGCTCTTTTCCATGTCCATGAAGATTGCCAACATGCATCTTTGGAATGTAGCTGGGGCATTGCATAGCCCGAAAGGCATTCGCCTATAAGCGTGTGTCCCAAAGGGACATGTGAATGTTGTTTTTTCTTGGTCCATAGGATCGATAGGAATTTGAAAATATCCAGAAAAACCCCGAGGAAACAAATAATTTTTTATTTCCTGCGAGTATTTCCTAGCCCCGAACATTGATCCTTAAATGGCAAAGGGAAAATGATCGTTTTGCGGTTTCCTTCAGTGAGTTTACGATAAATGATGCATACTTGCCAACGCCGTAACGTTCTTGTTGGAACAAGCTCCAACAGTTTTCATTTGTTGACAGCTGGTAATACCACCTTTCTTTGGTACACATGAATAGGACTAACCAAGGATGTCGCAAGTGGATAATAATACTGGTATCCAAGAGTTTAATGATTTCTTTTTTAACAACTTCTTGCATGTTGGGATTTAGTCTTCTTTGTTTTTGGACGACTGGCTTTTTGTCATCCAAAAGTTGTATCTTGTTTTTACAGAATGATGGACATATACCAGGAATGTCTATCGTTTTCCAAGCAAAGGCTTCCTTATGTTTTTTTAGGACATATACAAGTTTGATTTTGTTTTGAGTAGAGAGTTTAGATGATATGATCATAGGAAGAAAAGATGGTTCTTCTAGGAATACATATTTCAAATTATCAGGAAGGGGTATAAGTTCAAGATCCGTAGGAGGTTCTTCAAGAGATGTTTTGATTTTTAAGCGTGTTGATGTGGAATTTTTTCGTATGGTGGTTTCTTCGAGTATCAGATCCAATTCATAATATGCATCGGTAAGATCATTTGGCCATGAATTCATCGAATTCAGAAAAGATTTCTTCTTCGAGAAGGGGTCCTTCGATGGAATGGAGGATTTTGCTTCCTTCGTCTAGAAGAGCTTCGAAATCTTCTTCTAAGATTTCATCGATACTAAAACATGTATCACATTGATAAGAGTGTTTCATCAGAGAGTCATTTTAAAAGATCATTCGTTCAGATTCCAACTCCAAGGATTGAGTGCTTTCTGTTTAATTGAATACCTAGCATCATAGTGTGAAAAAAGGGTCGTCCCATGATGGGCGGGGGAACTTGCAGTCTTCTTTCCATTTCGAGAAGAACGAAATCACAGGAAAGTGAATTTACCACTTCAACGAGCAATTTTCCAGCTATCTAACAGGGTATTAATGTCTTCGGCTAATCTTCACGCTCATTTTGGTATGGTTAAGAGTTCGAGAGATAGTTTAGCATATAAGGAATATGCATAAGGTTATAATGCAGCAACCAAGATCAGGCTAAGAGCCATATAACAGGAGAAGGTTGTTTAAATTACATGGAATTAAGGAAACTTTCCTGGTCTCCGAGTTTTGGGTAGAACTTTTATTGTTCCGATCATCGCTGAACTTTTATCGCTTAAGAAAACGGCAAAAATTTGTTCAATTTTATGTTTCTTGCTTATGAGTTCTTTGAGAAATTTGCCATAGTTAGGCATTCCGGCTAAGACGTCAACAAGAGGTACGTTGATTCGAACGGCTCAGATCATGTCAAGGAATTTTCTGTATTGGGCCTCCATTTTTTCTTTCCTTAGGCGTCGAGGATACGGAATTTTTGGTTTGTATGGTTTGGGTAACGGTGTTTCTTTGAGTTGTTTTGTGGGTTGAGTTTTTGGTTGTGGTGTAGGTTCATCGTCTTCATCATCGTTATCGAAGTTGATAGGGTTTTCGAAATTATTCTGTTGATTATTCAGGTTATCTGGTGGATCATAGGATTTACCACTTCTTGTGAATACGGCATTCGCATGCTCATTACGAGCTTGCGGTGGTTGGTAAGCTTTAGAGTTGCTACCTCGTGGGTTTGGTTGAGTGTTGCTAGGAAGAGATCCAGAAGGTCGACCAGATTGCTTGTCAGCGAGTCTGTCGAACTTAGTTTTGAGGTTTTGGATTGAAGCTTGATGATTTTTGGCTACTGTTTCGAGTTGAGTTTTGAGGTCCATAAATGTTTCTTTGACAAAAGCGTTGGTTGATTGCTGAGATTTCATGAAATCATTGAATTGTTTTTGAAGATCGTACGGTTTGTCATCGGTGTTGGATTGGTTGTTGTCTCGATTATAATCATTCCGTCAGCTTGAACGTCAATTATCACGATTCGAGTCTCGGTCACGGTAATCATTGTAAAAACGAGTCTTACAGAAAGTTTGCATGAATTTAGATTCTTCTTCACGGGACATATGTATGTCATCATCGTTAAGATCGAGTGTTGGTTGTTTAGCTTGAGATTGGAGTTCTTTGTACTGAGCATCTATTTTTATGGTCATGGCATCCATTCGGGTCATAATTTTGTCAGTGTCGGTATTACTGCTACCTTCGTCGGCAAAAGCAACAGTTTTCTTAAGAGATGATTTGGTTTTTTGGTTTTTAGCCCAATTGAGCTTGAGTAAGACTTTGTCTTTGAGAAGCTGATAAGCTTGATTTGGTGTTTTATAGAGGAAAATACCACCAGCTGCGGCATTTAGAACTTCTTAGGTTGTTTCGCTGAGACCATGATAAATGATTTTGATAATATTGCCTTTGGACAGATTATGACCATGGCAAATTCGGAGCATTTTCTTCATACGAAGCCAAGCATCAGTTAGAGATTCATTCTCATGTTGAGAAAAGGCTTGAATTTCACTGAGGAGTCGGTCGAAAAGAGCTGGGGGAAAGAATCGGCTAATGAAAGCAGTTCGAAGTTCATCCCATGTTTTAATAGTTCCTTCGTTGAGTTCGTCCAGCCATGTTTTTGCTTCTCCAGTGAGTGATAGGGGAAACATCATCAGGCAGACAACTTCGTTTTCGGTATATATGTATTTAAACATATCACAGATTCTAAGGAATTCATGAATGTGTTTATGAGGATCGGTTTTGGTTCTACCATCAAATTGGTTTCCTTTGACGAGAGTCAAGTGGTTACCTTTAATGGCAAATTCGTTAGCGGTTTCAGGAATAATGATTACGGAACCGGGAGTCGGAGCGACAACATGGTCGGCAGCCCACATGGGTTCATCATCCATTGGATCGTAATTTTGAAGAATATCAAGAAAGTGACAGAAGTAATTGATGTTGAGAATTGGTGGATAGACAATTCTCGGGTGTTGTGGTGGATTGTTTCTTTGATCGTATGGAACTCTTTTGTTTCGTCGACGAAGTCTTCGATTCAGAGTGCGTTCAGGTTCGGGTAAGGTTCAACAAGTTCAGAATTAGAAGCACGTGTATGCATCCAAAGGAGAAATTTGTTTGGGTCAGTTTGCCAGAAAACTGTACGACGATTTATGAAAAAAAATAGGGAGTTAAAGTAATTTTCTAGAGTTGACTATAGAATAGCTTAAAAATCCCCGGCAACGGCGCCAAAAACTTTGATGTGTTTAAAAAGCTTTAAATTTATAATGACTAAAAATACCGATTTTATTATAGGGAAACACACGGGTAAAAGTATAACCCAATTATGCAGTATAATCTTTTTAGGTAAGACCAGGTCGTCAACATGGATTTGAGTAGTATTCAAATAATCAGAAAATAATAGACTTTAACAATTTTGTAAATAACTTTTTACCAGTGATAATAAATATGACTACTCGAATAGTTAAAAATAATTCATAAGTGTTGGAAATGATTAAGACCTTGAAGATGGAACCTTTAACTTATAAAAAGGATTTCTCGTCAGAAAACATTTTCACAAATTAACTTGATTAACTCAAGACTTATATTTAGTTAACTAGACCAAATGTGTCACTCAAATAATCTAGTTTCTAATATATCAAAGCTTATTTTGTTTATCATTTTATGAAAGTGGATTTCGCCCGACACCGAGACGTTAAAATCAGAGAAAATCTTTAAAAACTTAAACTACATAGATTATAACGGGTCTTTCGACCTATACCGATATGATTATATAATCTAAGTTTGATAAGCAAAACCGATAAGATAGGATATAATAGGATTGCAACATAAGCTTGAGATTAAAGAGATCACGATCATACCAAACACTTATTCATTATCATAACATCACCGAGTAGTTATGAGAGATTTAGCCTCTCATGGCTAGGAGTCATAACATAACTTAATTTGATAACAAACTTCATTCTTTTACTAAACTAGTATGATGTTCTTCCTCGTTCTTGGTGATTTGATCTTTATTCTTCAAGGGATATGGTGTTTATGCTTGGAGAATACTTGGGGAATGATTGAAGGATGAATACTTAGTTGTTTGTAAGTATGAGATTGATGATTGGATGATTGAAATGTGTGAAATTCGTCTTCTATTTATAGGCTGAGTGAGGGGTGAAAGTGCGACGCACTAAGGAATTTGTGCGGCGTACTTAGGGATTAAATGCGGGGAAATTAAATGTTTAGTGAAGAAGTGCGGCGCACAAAGGAATTTTTGCGGCGTACTTAGGGTATTAATGCAGTAGCATTTAAGTCTTCATTTATTCTTCAACGTCAAATGAGAAGTGCGGCGCACAAAATACTTTGTGCGGCGTACTTATGGAGTTAATGTTGAATTTTGACTAAGTCTTTATTTCTATGACTTTGAGGATAAGTGTGGCGCACAATTGGTAAGTTTGGCGCATATTTTCTCTTTAGGCTTGATTCTTTATCTTTTCTTGTATATTATGTTCCTAAAGTGTATAGGTACTCGATCTTGTTGTGTTTGAGCTCGGGATATCTTCAAGTGAACCTGCACATATTTCATGCTATTAAGTATCTAAAGTTCACGAGAAATGATTAAATATAAACAAATAACGCCACCAAAACGTGTATCATTTGGGCGTTATCACATACATATATCATAATATAATTCCAAGAAGACAAAATAAGAAATGAATATATTAATTATTGATAAAATTGACTCATCTTATCAACTCTTCTCGCAAGCGAAAGGCTGGCAACTGCGGGTGGAATTTTGTTGAAAGATCTGTTTTTCTTGTTTTTAGCGCTTATCTTCTGTGAAGTTACAAGTTTTGACAGCATTATAATTTGAAATATGTATTCTTTATCAGCAGAATGTTATGTACATAGAAGAAGAAGAAAGGTGAGCTTGTAACCTGAAATACTTTACTAGCAAACCTATCACACAAATTTACCCAATCACTTATAACACCCCATTTTTGACATATAACAGCGGAAGCTAATCTGGGGTATTATTTCATAGTACAACAGTCATAATCATAGAAAACGACTTGAAAGAGACGTTTTTTAAAGATAAGTTATCATTTATTATTTCATCAGAGTTTTTACAAACAGAGAGGTCCCAAAATCTACATGAAAACATAATGTTTGAATGATAACAGTTTAGCCATCTTCAAGTCCGTGCCACTCCGTGTCATAAGATGTTTAGTTACCTAAGATTCATAGGTTTATAATAAATAGTGTGAATACAAGTTCAATAGTGGGTTACGTTGTTATACACCCATAAGTGTAATAATTGCAATGAGTACAATTATTATGGAAAACAGTATTATTGCGTCTAAGCTCATGGCACTCAAACTGACTAGTGTATATATCAATAATGATATATATAAAGATAATGGCCCCCGTGTAGGTAATTGCCATATACCTATGAGTTTCAAATATAGTGCGTTTGGTTACCTATCCGGCTAACACAAACGGGATTCGTCAATCCCAATAGATCTATTCACAATATTCGCGTTCACTCGCAAGTGATTAATGGTCCATGATGGTGGGGGTCTTTTGGCATAAAGGGACTTAGACAACAGATGCAATAATATATCAAGATAGCATACATTTAGAAAACACTTGTATTCATGGTTTATAGCATGTATCCCCCTCATGGGTTTATGAAATAGAAGATTTAAAAGTGAGGCTATGAACTTACCTTAACAGTATAGGGAAATCTGATTGTTGGCAAAAGTATATCAAGTAAAGTAACGGCTTCGTCACGCAACCTGGGGTGATATGTCAAGTCTTAGTGTGATAGTTTATGTTTCAAAACTTCATAAAGTTTAACGTATATCTTTGATTTATTAAATTATGGAAATATTGTATCGCTGTTTGGGCTATCATAATCCAGAGGCCATGTAGTATCGTTTGAGGAGCCAGGGCACTTTAAATCGTAAACCCAACAAACTCGTCAAAACAAAAACTCAAATGAAACCCTTCATATGAAATTCCCTAGTAACGTGATACGATAAGATTTTAAGTTTCTTCAAAAGTTAGTTGATGATAAATTACGTTAAATATATAACGAAATAATGCGTCGATTTATGATTAATAACAATAAATGTGTCGGGTTTTAATAAAATCGAGTTTTATAATATTAATATATATTTTTATAATTTATATAAAAATATTATATTCTATATTTTAAGTTTGCAAAATTGGCAATATATATCCTTGGTTTATAAACTTTTACAACTTTAGTCCTTTATATATAAAGTATATATAATTTAATCCTTTAACTTTGAAACTTGGAAAAATAGGTCCTTATAGTTATAACTTTATAATAATGACATTTCAGTCCCTTTAGTTATAAATTTCAGAAAGTTACGATATATACCCCTATGCATGGAAATATTTGCAAAACAAATCCAAAAAGTCATGCAAGCTTATTTTAAGATTCCAAATGATATTTGCAGGTTATAGCTTATTAGAATAAGCTAAAATAAGATGTTCGAACGTAACAAAAGTTTAGAAAAAGAATTCGTTAGCTAGAAAATAAAAACGGGTCATTTTTAGGATTTTAATAAAAAACACATGGGTTTGAGGATTCAAAGCTTCAAACAAGAGTTTATATATAATCTTAATAGTATTATGAACTTTCTAATACAGATTATAAGCTTATTGAACAAGAAATTCGTTAGCTACAAAAAATTAAAACGGGTCATTTTTAGGGTTTTAACCATAAAAGGCATGGGTTTTTGAGGATTAAAGCTTCAAAACAAGTGTTTATATATGATTTATGATATTATGAACATTCTAATACAGATTATAAGTTTATGGAACAAGATCTAGGCTTACTTGAACTAAAATGGTGTCAAAGTAGGGTTTTTAATGTCTCGTTAATATTGCCATATTGCTTCAAGACTTCGTTTTTCTTGCTTCTTGGCTTCTATTCTGAGCTTAGGGACTTCTCTTGATCTTTTATTGCTGCTAGGGAATGGCTTTAGAACTCCATTTTGCGTGCCTTAGAATTTTATGTGTGAGATGAGTTTTGAGGTGTGATTTGAAATGTATGTGTATGTATGCCTATATATAGTACTCGAAAACCTTGGTGCCCAAGTTTAGAGCTTGGAGTAGTGGCCAAGGGTCATAGGTAATGACTATTGAAGGCTATAGAATGAGTATTTAGAGCTAGGAACTAGATATGAGAGGTGGAGGGGTGTTTGAAGGCCACGGCTAACCACAAGGGTGATGGAGGTGCTTTCTTTTGCTTGGTGACAAAAGGAGGTGATAGAGGTGCTTGTAAGCTGCTTGGTGACATAAGGGTGAGGTCATGGAGGTAGCCTGCTATGGGTGTGGTATCTTGGTTTTATATGGAGGGTGGTTTTAATATAAAAATGGGTTGTAATGCGGTATTCGGGTTTAATTTGGGACGGTAAGGTTAGGGTTTTTTAGGGTTAGGACTTAGGATAGATTAAGGTTTAGGATTAGTGTTAAGATTATGGTTTAGTGTTTAGGATTAAGGTTTAAGGTTTAGGATTAGGTTTTAGGGTTTAGTTTTAAGGTTAAAACGAAATTAGGGTTTTAAGGTTTCGTATAGGGTTTAAGGTTTTAGAATGATTTAGGGATTAGGTTTAGGTTTTAAAAGTCATGCATTAAGTGCTTGTACCTTATGTTAAAGTGGCAGTAAGAAACTAGAATGAATTTGGAGGTAAAATGACCTAGTTTGACTTTCTTGTATTATTGACTTGTACATTGAGCTTTAGAAAGTTGTAACTTGATTTAAGAGGGAAAATATATTCAAATGTCGTGTTGTACACATGCTTTAAAGACTTATACATTCATTTTTTATGTATACATTACATATAATTAGGGTTTTAATGTAAACGTTAATGTTTAATGCTTGTTTTGATATAACGTTTTGAAAAGTACGTTAAAT
>BQNB010036348.1:0-50193 GCA_026074375.1 Tanacetum coccineum
AAGCTCATCGTCTCTATCTTTGTTTGTTTTATTTATTATTATTATTATTATTATCGCGTACGAAACACACCAAAGATACGTCACCATTTCCTTTAGGAAAATGTCCAAACGGAAACATCTCCATAAAAAAGGTTGCGTCTGAAGATAACATCGCCGACAATCTTTCTTTACCCCTCAAGCGTGAGTCGTTAAATTATCTTCGTAAAGGTTTAGGAATGATGGAACACGTTCCATAAATCGTTCTCTTCTTTTCTTCTAGTTTTGATTCTAGTCCGTGTTCCATTCTATGTCGTGACAACTTAACTACTTCATCCGAAGTACTTTAAGTATTTTTAATTAGCGAAATTCAAATTAAAATGTCACTCTTTTTGAAAAATTCATCAATTTCCCCAAACATCCCTCCTGTTGGCGGTCTGGCGGCCCCTAGATCTACTCTGGTGGCCCCCAGATATATCTGGGACCACCGGTAGCAAGCTTGTAATACCACTCATTCTTTTATTAATCCATTACCAAACATTTCATCTCTTCTGCTACGAGCTGACATCTACTATACACCCTAACCTATACCTAATATCTCTCTATAGATCAATAGGTCATCCTCATATCCTAACACTCATAAGCATCGTTGCTTATGTTTTCAAGAGTCAAGTGAATTTCATAATTAAATGCGTCTCATTATCAAACACATTCCTTACATTTGATAGACTTACAATCCATCACTTCACAATAAATCCCCTCACATACAAACCTTGGTCCTCACATCTCGCATACGTCTTGTCTCAAATTCATAGACGATTCTTCTCACTCCTAAACATTTCTTCTCTCTTCTAGTAGTCGTTTCACTTCTAATAAGTTTCCTCATCTCTAACATTTCTTCTCACTTCTAAACGTTTCTTCTCTCTTCTAATAGTCTTGTTACTATTAGAATTCCTCCTATATCCCTTGACAACTTAATTATTTCATTCAAAATATTTAAGTAATTTGCGATGATATTAAATGTCATTCGTCTACTTTTAAAAGGTCATTCTCATAATATTTTTATGTCAATCAATAAACAAATCTCATTTTCATTTATTAAAAGTCGGTCTAATCTTTCTTCGTAAACATACATCTCGATTCTTTTTATTTCATCATTTAGGTTGTTTTTAAAATAATGACAACTTGTGTCTAGTTTCTACTTCTCTTTCAAAGTGTCATACTTTAGAATAATAAAACCTAGAAGTGCATGTCTAGTTCCCCGCTAATGTTTTGCTATATGTATATGTGCACTTGTCTACTAACTTTGTTTTGTAGCACAACAATATTTGATTCCTTGGTTCTTCAAACAAGGGGGAGCATACACCGAGGGGGAGCACTTGCAAGCGCTCTACTCATTTAAATTGCATCTAACTTCTTGAGCATCAATGGTAATTTATTTGATCCATGGATCCGTTAGAGTCAATATACAAGGAATGATATTATCATGGGGACGGAATGAGCAAGGGGGATAGGAGATATGTGGGTAAATATCAAGAAGTTGGTTAAACCGTGATGATAGAAGACTTCACTAGGATGATGCAAGCTCACCTTTATAGGAATATAGGATTGGGGATTGTAAAATACGATGAAGGGCTCATTCATACTCCAAATACTTCACCTCATCCAAGAAACACAAAACCACCTCAACCGTATTTCTTATGTTGTATTCTTATTCCTCCAACCAATATACTTGGATCACCTACCTTTTTCTCATTCCTTCATCCTATACACTCGAAGTACCTACCTTCTTTTCTTGCCTACTTCTCATCTCTCATGACCTTTTCTAAACTAACCAAGGAACACACAATCACCTTTACCTTTATTTCTCATATCTTCTTCTCATACATCAAACCTATATACTCGGAGCACCTATCATCTTCTCATTATCCCTTTATGTTTTGATGATGACAAACATGTAACTTGTAATACGTAACGTAAAGTGCGCAAGTTACTCGTAATCACAAAACACAATGCATACACGTATCAATATCTCTCGACGATTCAAGTATGCATGTAGACGGACATTAGGTTTACACATGAGTAACTCACTAAGGTATGTACATACAATATATCTTTAACACTTGTTAGGATGATCAAAGAATAAAGTTTTTGTCTTAAACTTTATATTTTTATAAATACAGCAAAACAATTTCTCAAAAATTATTTAGACAAATTATTTTTGAATTATAAAGAAATATTTTATTTGGTAATTATTTTAAATTTCAAAATCTGGTCATTTCCCCCTAAAATAAGTGTCATTTTCACCAGATAAGTTTGTCACCACAAAATGACAAAAACAGGAGCGTCTGTCGGGGTGGTCCCTTAATTCGGTCGGCAGCCCCCTTAATTATTTGGCGGCCCCCTTATATATCTGGGACCATCGTTTTCTGACAGGCTGTTTTTCAGCTCCTATAAATAGTGGGTCACCTCCAACTATTTTCATAACCCTTTTGCATGAATTTCTCTCAGTTCTTTATTTTTCAGAATCTCACTAAATCTCTTTTAAATCTTTGATCATTTAACTAGTTTAATCTTGTTTAAATGTGATCCAACTTCTATCTTTCCTTTTCCCTCAAAGTGCAAGAGAAGAACTTCAGTTCATCTTCAAGATCGATGTTATGTGTCTAGTTATGTATTTGAACATTTTTTACATATAGATCGATGTCCATGTTTCCAATTTTAGTAGTGTGTAGAATCCACAGATGTATGTTATTTGGATGGGTTTATTGTGGGTGGATAGTTATTTTAGGCTTAAAAATACATTGGGTGAAGTGGTGATTGGTTCTAGCTAAGATTGGACTCGACATTTAGTTAGCTGTTGAAATAATTATAAGCGACGCGGTTTATGTGTTTAGGCCATAAAACACAAGGTTTTTTTATGTTGGGCCATAAAACATAATGGGTTTGGTTGTACCCGAAGAAGAACTCGATATCTAGCTTAGTGTCGGAAAATAATGTAAGCTTTGGTATAAGGTTTTCTCCGCCGAAAGGGAGCTTGTTGATTAGTGAAGTAACTCTCGAGTTGGATACTCAAGGAGTGGAGTAGGTCGAAAGATGAGCTTGTGACCTGAACCACTCTAAATCACGTGTCGGTTTGCTTTCATTTTACCTTCGCCTTTTTATTTTTAATTTAATTTTATAGCTTTACTTTTATACTTGCATTGTATCATGGATTGTGTGAATGGTTGCTGTATATTCTGTTATTAAGTTGTATAGCTCTTTGTGCTAAATTTGTGACGTGTGGGTTATATTGTTAGATATGCTTTAGCTATTGTAAATCCCTAAATGACGACACTTTCATATTGCGTCAAACTTGATTGGTGATTTGATACAAAAGATCTAGTCAAAAAACCTCTTCTGGAGGCGGTCCCATAAATCAGGCGGCCCCCTGATATACTTGGTGGCCCCCATATATAAATGGGATCGCCGGTAAAAGAGTGATGTAATTCTTGATCTTAAAGTTTTTAATGGAAACATATTCACCCCCCCCCCCTCTACGGTTTCCACACTATGATACCGAAGCCGTCATCCCCGCAGATATTGGTATGCCAACATACCGAACGTCTAATATGAATGAAAAAACTAATGATCAGGAGCTTCGCTTAAACTTAGACCTGCTAGAGGAATGAAGAGAAATAGTAGCTATAAGGGAGGCCAGGTACAAGCAACAGGTCGAGAAGTATCACAACAAAAAGGTGCGACATGTGCAATTCAAAGGGGAGAGTTTGTACTTAGAAAAAATGAAGCATCAAGAGCTGTAAACACAGGCAAGCTAGGACCCACTTAGGAAGGACCTTACATAGTTATCCAAGCATTCCAAAGTGGAGCTTATAAGCTAAGTAACATGGAAGAGGAAGAGATACCTAGGACCTGGCATGCTTGTAACCTCCGAAGGTGCTACATGTAAAGCACCAGAGTACCTTTATTTCTACTATGTATCCCTACCGAAGAAGCAATTTTCAAAGTATAGACTTGCTCTGGAGGTGACTTTAGATATTATTGATGTATTGTTTCTTCTAGCATGATATGAATGAAACAAAATTTTCTTATATTTTCTCTTAAGTCTATATGTTTAAAATTTTTATATCATAACTTGACTATACAACGACGGATGGCTCGCTACCTTCGTGTGAATAGGGTGACTCCTTCTAATTTATCCCCCATGGTGAAACTGATGCCATTGGTGGTTAGGCTGAGCAACCTCTGCTAATTGACTCTGCAGCAGAAGGAAAGGGAACAAACACTTCTCCCTTTCACGCATAATAATTACTCTCCGATGAATAGCTACATCGGATAAAGAAAGCTACATGATAATATTAATTAGAATGCTGCATCAAAATGTATACGAGCACAAACCGTATCGGTAAAAAAGGGTAATGCATGCATATTGAGTTAAGTTTAAACATTATCACAGGCATATGGGCATGTTAAATCTTCTACAAAATACAATAATGTCTAGTTTAACCCAGAAACTGCTAAGGTAGGTTTGCCTCAAGACTTAGCATGCGGGCCACAACCTAGAAGCTGCTCTGGTAGAAAGGGACCATACTGGTTCAATAGGCCAGACCTATATAAGTCTAGACATTTGTCTAGCAAATGATAAAGTGTGTTACAACATATCATAAAATAAATAAACATACATTCAGGGGATGAATAACATGAAAAACATAAGTAACCACCAAGATAAAAAGTTAATAAGGTTACAATTACATCCAAAAGACAAAGTTGCTTAGAAAGCATTTAAAGCCCGAAATACAAGGCTAGTTACATAAAATAAAATAAAAATAACTGCAATCTAAGGCTGGCCTAAGCAGCTGAAGGACCTCCTTTTTCAACGGACTTCTTCTTTTTCTTCAAATGCTCTGAAGTGCTAGTATGACCAAAAGTCCCGGATGATGAAGTAGAGTGTCGAGCATGGGTATTAGCCCTCAAGGATGCAGTAGCAGAGGAAGTGTGGTGGGAAGATGTCAACCTACCAGGCTCAAGTCGAGCGATGTCTTACAAAGAGCTCTGAGAATTCTGAGATACCTTGTCTAAGAAAGGGAAAGTAGTGTCAGGAAAAGGTAGCAACAACTCTATCAAACTTCTCCTTGGAATCGGGAATGAAACCAACAACCCTCTAAGATAACCCCCTGAAATCCTCATTGGTGCGATCCATACGCAACCCACACTCGACTCCAATACTAATTGTTGTATTCAACACGCCCGAAAATGCCCGGTTAAACTCACCACTCTTAAGGAACCTTTGAACAAGTGGAGTGAAATCTGACTGAAAGAAGGAGGCAATGCTACCTTGGATCTCCTCAGCTTGCCTCTCATAATGATCTAACTGTGATTTAGTCCCTATAAGCTCTTCCTCAATCTTTGCCTTTTCCATGGCAAGAATGTCCCTCTCATTCCTATACTTCCTATGTTTCTTATCCCAACTACTAAGCTTATGTTCAGCCGTCTGACACCTAGACTTAAGAACCCCCAGCTCAGCCGTTAACCTAGACACCTCCTCATTAGCATGAACGGTAAACTCATTTTATTGTTTAAGGTTAGCACTTTGCCTCTTAATGGTCTGCGTCTGTTGAGTACACTGTTTTGAAAGACGCTCAACGTTCCTTAAGGAGTGATCATAACGAGCATTTAACATGCTCCCGTGAGTAATCAACTAACACTATAACACACTCATACGATCAGACAACTTAACTGAAGAAAGCTCTTTCAACCGATAAGTCTCAGCTGGTGTAGGGAATCGATCAAGGGCAGTCCTGCAAACCTTAGGATCCTTATAAAGTTCTTTCTTCCGCAGACCAAGATTAACTCAATGAATTTCTTCCCAATCTTCTTTGGTGTAAGGAGGTGACTCACTTCCAGAGCCTTCTTCATAAGGATAAGGAATGTAATAAGGCCCCGGGACAAAAGGAAGAAGATCTCTCTCAATCACATCCCCAGCAGTATTACCAACTCGAGCCTTGTAATAAGGATCAACATCACCATCACTAGCAATCTCATCAGCACCAGTACCAGCATCTAAGGGCTGAGTATTAGGAGCCGGTACAACCTCCTGAGTAGGAGGAGACGCATCCTCGCTAACACCTACATACAAAAAATGAAGAAAAAATCATATAAGACAAAGAGCTAGTGTGATCGGAAACAGAAGTGAATAAAGAGACAAGCTTAACATGAGACGCGCGAAAGTTGGCTCGAGTAGCTCTCTTTACGCCCCCAGAAAGCTCAGCATGAGCTTCGACTTCCTTATCTGGAAGAAGAATGGGAGGATAAGTCACGTTCGAAGTGGGATAACGTTTATATGCTCATCTTGGCTGACATCGTTGAGGTTCTCAATACCATCCATTGCAAACTCTGAGCCATCACGCTGATCATCATCATCAAGAGTACCATCGTCAGTCTGCTCGACCTCATTTCCAGCTGCCTGTCCACTAGAACCTGCTCCAGACCCTTTCTTATTTGATCTGGTCTTCTTGGCCACATTGGTAGATATCTCCAGTCCAGTAAAGGCTTTTCGCTTGGCCGCGTGATCAGCCTTTGTGACTACCTTGCGATCAAGACGGGTAACGGCGATTTCCTTTGGGAAGCACGAGGGACAACAGTACCCACTGGAGCAGGTGATGTGGTGCGATCAGCGACTCTGCCCAAAATAGAAGTGTTTAGCCCATGTGGCTCCTCCCGTACTGTAACCTTATCCAAGGAAGGCATGCAAAGAAAGTCATAGATACTCATAACTAAAAAAGGGGGAAAATTCATTAGGTATGTTTAGAAGAGCTAAATAACAACACTTAGCAAAATATAATGAACCCTCCTACCGGTGTTGGCAGAACGTCTCAGCACAGGATCACACATCGGGTTACGCAAAACTCTACTAAGCCCAGACCGAAGCAGAACCCCCTCCGAGATATCACAAAGTTTCACAATGTGAGCCTTTAGTTGGTCAACGTAACTCTGGTTAAAACTGGTAGGAACGTTATCTGTAATACATGAATCGGGATGTATCCAAGGCATGTGAAATGGAATAGCCCTACGGTCTATCAAGAAAAATTTCTCCTTCCAAAGTTTTAACCAAGACTTAGCAACTTCCATACACATAGGTGCAGGATCCCCACGTTTAACAAAAGAGAACCAATCCCCCTATTTGGAGAGTGTCTGAAATACTCAAAATAAGGTAACAGTAGGCTCTATTTTTAAACTCCGATAGAGAACCTCAAATGTAATCACTTTGCTCACACCTAGAGGAACTAGCTGGGAGATGTGCACCTTAAAATATTTTAACACCGCTAGGAGGAAGGAGGAAAAAGGTATCCTAACACCCAAAGAGTCAAAAATCCTAGAATATATACCAATGGCCGTATCTCCGACTAGGAGATTTATCATCCTAAAGTTGGGATCAGGTAGGCGAGGTCTCAAATATAAGGGGATATCATAAGTGGCAATTAAAGTCTCAAGTTCGGTATCCTTCAATCGAGAAACATACGTATGCATATCTTTCTTAGCCATAAGGAAAATAAGGTGAAAATCAAAGAATACCTTGAAGCATGGTTGGAAAAATTAGCCAAAACAATGCCTCCGGACGAGACTCAATTACCTCCGGATGAGACTCGATTACCTCCAGACGAGACTCAACCCTCCAGATGAGCTCAAAACAATCCAACCCCGGACAAAACCAAATCCGGATGAGCTCGAAATGACCCAACTCCAGGCGAAACTAAATCCGGACGAGACCAAGCCAATCACCTCCGGACGAGGTTAAATCAAAACCCTCCAAACAAGATCCTAGTACCTCCGAACGAGACCAAGACAATCACCTCCGGACGAAGTTAAATCAAAACCCTCCGAACAAGATCCTAGTACCTCCGAACGAGACCAAGCCAAACACTCCGGACGAGGTTAAATCAAAACCCTCTAGACGGGATCAAAACCCTCCAGACTGGATCAAACCAAATACTCCGGACGAGGTTAAATCAAAACCCTTCGGACGGGATCAAAACCCTCCGGACGGGATCAAACCAAATAATTTGTCCGAGGTTAAATCAAAACCCTCTGGACCGGACCAAAACCCTCTAGATGGGATCAAACCAAAGACTCTAAACGGAACAAACCAAATGCCTCCGGATAAAACCTAGATTTGGACGAAACAAACCAAACACCTCCGGACGAAGCTTAGATCCGGACGAGACAAACCAAACGTAACTCCGGGCGAGGCAAATCAAACACCTCCAGACAAAACCTAGATCCAGACGAACACCTAAACCTTCGGACGAGGACGGACCCAACCTCCGGATAAGCACAATAAACCACCAAACGAAACCCTCCAGACGAACAAGTAACCTCCGGATGGGAACAACTAACCTCCGGACGAGAATGCCAGAATAAGAAACAAAAAAACTTTGGTAAAGTAGTAGGTGAATTTTTTTTGAGAGGTGAGGAGTAAAACTGAAATGTATGAGTGGTATTTATAATACCTTGGAGAAAAACTTAAGGGTTATGAGGCTTGAGGGATGTTGGGCCCAAGAAGCCCATGTAGAAACAAAGAAGATTAATACTTAACAAAATAATAAAATAAACAAAAATTAAAAATATATAACACAGACCAGGTCACACCCCTCCCCCCTCCGACACCCACACCCCCTCTCCCCCACCCCCCACCCCCTACCCCCCCCCTCCACCTCAACCCCAGCCCCGCCCACACCCCACCCTCCCCCCACCACCCCGTCCCCCTCCCTACCCCCCCCCACGCCCCTCCCACCCCCCCAAACCTCCCCCCCCTCCCTCCCCCACACTCCAACCCCCCCCCATAACCCACCCACCCCACCCCCAACCCCACCACCCCCCCACCCCCACCCCCCCCCCACCCACCCCCCACCCCCCCTTCCCCATCCACCCCCCTCATCACAACCCCCCCCTCCACCCCACCCCATCCTCCCCCCCCAGCCCTACCCCATACACCACCCTACCCCCCCCATCCCAACTCCCCCCCCCCGCCCCCCACCCCACTACGCGCCCCCCCCCCCTGCCCCCACCCAACCCACCACACCCCCCCGCCCACCACCCATCCCCCCCCCCAACAACACACTCCCCCCCCCCAAATGACCCCGAAACGGAGCCAAAAAAAATCGTCTTATCTGTCTAACCCCCATCCCATACATCTCGTACAAACACCACCCATCTCCCCCCCACTTTAAACCTCTTCATACTGCAGATAGGTGCCCCGACGCCCAATCATTACAGGCCTCGCTAGTTAGTTCGGACGTGTCATTAGACACAAATGTCCAATAAAGCACCATGATAGTGCACCGAAATAGCAATACATTTTTTAGTAAAAAAAATTCGATATGTCTTACAGCGAAGAAGCTTGATGACTAGACAAGTTTTCTCTTTTAAGTCTAGTACCAACTACTTAACCATACGTTGATACTAGACTAGGGACATGATAAGGTATGGTCTCCTCCGGATACTTTAGAGGAGACAATCACTATTAACTCCTAATATTCCTAAGGCAAAACCACTCCATGTTGGAACGCTCCATTGGAATAGCTGAGGCGACGAAGGCCACCTCAGGTCCAAAGGAAATAACTAAGGAGTAGTGTCTCCTCAGGAGGTAAGGAGTAGCCAGCCCTCTCAGGAGGTAAGGAGTAGCTAGTCCCCTCAGGAGGTAAGGAGTAGCCAGCCCCCTCAGGAGGTAAGGAGTAGCTAGTCCTCTCAGGAGGTAAGAAGTAGCCAGTCTCTGCAGGAGGTAAGGAGTAGCTAGTCCCTTCAAAAGGCAAGGAGCAACATTGTCTCCATCAGAGTTAGTACACTGACGACTGATGTACCAATGTCACAGACATCTGATCTATGACTAGTACTTGGAGTATGAAGACAACTTTGATCCCGAGGACAAAGTCTGATACATGCCAGCGACTTACGCGCTGCCCCTAAAAGACAACTTTGACACATAAGACAAAGTTTGATACATGCTAGCGACTGACGTGCTGCCTTTAGTAGACAACTTAGCTTCCACAATACTCGTGTCTTGGAGCTAAGCCCAGGTAGTATATAATGAACTATTCACACACATGAACAAGGCAGGTTTTACACACACATCTCTCCTTACTCTCTCTAGCTTCTCTTACTAAAACTTATACCAAGCATAGACTTAATCTCACGCCAGAGCTTGGTTTTGGATTCAAAATCTGAGGCGAGCTAACGATGTTTTGTCTTATTTCAGCCTAAGAGACGAAGGAATAGTTGCAGGATCTCTTAAGGATCAGGGTTGAAGAGCATCTATGAAAATTTGCTCGAACAAAGAAGATACCTCTTGTGACTTTAACCTATGCACATAATGATTAGGCATTAATCATTCCTAAACAATATCAAATCCATTTTCAAAAGCTTTTTCAACACTAAAGAACCTTAAGTGAGAAGTACAAGTATTAAGCGTGTCTTCTTATTAGATTAATCATTTTGTGTAAAGGTAGTGTTATTCGTACACTTAATGCATACTGAAAACCTTTGTACCTCTCTTTTACCCACTCTGTTAACAGTATATGACAATTTTAATTATTTTCGTAAACCAATGTCTTATCCATTGGGCCACAAAGTCAACCTAATAAAATTTTGCCGTGAGTTATGGTTAAGGTCTTGTGGTGCATAGTTTAATCCCTAATTCCATTATGGCTTTATCATATTCTAGTAGTCAACTTGTATAATTCTATCATGAGTTATGGTTTGTATTTTGGTAGTTCACAGTTTATTGTGGTTTAATCTTGGAGAAGGGTTTTCTTGGATCAGGAAGGGGTAGACGCAAGAAGGACAAGAACAAGGAGGGGGTGAAAGTGGTGCATTCGAATGCATCCAATCATATACTCACCATAAGTATGCATGCTGAGGTGAGCGGTATCCAAGATAGTCTGGTTTGTTCTACAGGTCTTAACCTTATTTCCAGGATCGAATTTGAAGTGCAATCAAAGTATATCAAAAGTAAAAGTTTTATTTGATCTGAATCATTCATACACACTAATTTGTTCTTTACAATTGTTCCTATTTATAGAATCTGAAAAGGTGCGATCTAAAGGTTGTATCGGTTCAGTTTTGAATCGTTGCAATGGTTCTGGTGAACCGTTGTGACCTTTGTGAAATAACTGTCATTTGACAGTTATTTAACTGTCTTTGACAGTTGGGTTGGGTTTTGACCCGTTTGACTTCTATTGGGTTTTCCAGCGGGTTTGGGATTAATCCGGTTGATTGGGTTTTGGCCCAACATTCTCCCCCCTAATCACAAACGCTGCTGTGTAGGTCTTTAAGTCTTCTTGATCCATCTTCTGGTTGAATCCACCATCTGATTTCTTGTAGGATTTCTTGTAGTGCTTGTGATCGTTCTTATATCCAGGTAGATCATCTTCCTTCCTTCTGGTTATTTCCACCTTTGTTGCTTTGATCTTCATTGTATCCATGTTGATCATTTTTTCTGGTTGTTTCCACCTTCATTGTTGTGATCTTCCTTGAGTCCAGGTTGATCGTCTTTGTCTGGTTATATCCACCTTCTAAATTTGGAGTTCTTGCAGTGTATATCTTCCTTGATTCCAGGTTGATTCATGCTTTCGGTTATACCACCATCCAAGCTTTCACTGCCAACTCCTTGTTGTTTGATATTGGTTAAGTCGAAGTTGAATGGAATTTCCTTCCATTCCTGATTTGTGATTCTTCAATAATTGCCATGAGTAATTGTGGCTGTAAATCTTCTTCAATGAGATTGGATTGTTCTTCTTTCTTTAATGGACATCTGTTTGCAAAATGCCCATATTCCTTGCATTTGAAACACATTACCTTACTCTTGTCATGAGTAAGTTTATTTGAATTGTTATGTGTTTCTTTCTTAAAGTTACTTTCTTGGCCTCGTGATTGGTTGAATCCACCATGACCACGCATTCTGCCTTGTTCTTGATATCGTGTGAACAATAGTCTATCTTGATTGTCCACTTGTTTGCTTTTGTGCTTAATCCTTTCTTCGTAGGTTTTAAGTCTACCAATTGCTTCTTCCAAGGTCATTTCACTCAGGTCTGAGTATTGTTCTATTGACGCAACTATTTGTAGATACCTATCCGGTACAGCATTTAATAGTTTGCCGTACTTAGTTTTCATCTTCCATATGGCCCAAGAATCCGCTGCTTTAATTACTAAGGTTGTTAGTTTTGTGGTGAAGGCGACGATTGTTTCATCTTCCTTCAATGTGTAGCATTTCAAAGTCGACTAGAGGGTTGCAACGGCTTGTTGCTCTCTCTCCTCTCCAAGTGTCTAGTTATTTTTAGGGCGTTCCCAAATGGCTTTCGCGGTTTTGTGTTTTGTTAGTTGAAGCTATTTTTCTTCGGGTAAGATTGATAAAGGAATGCGATGCAGTTTTATCCTTTTTATGTCGGATTTGGTGCTCCGATGATACTATCATTTCCCACAGCCGTTTGCTTCAAATGATTTGCATCCGAAATTGCCCATAATGAGAATTCTGGTTTTACATTGGACATTGAAATTGTGGTGCACTTATAGTGCCTACTTCCTTTTTTGAAGTATCTCCACCATCTTTATCTTTCGTCATATTTCTAGGATATCAAAAAAAATCTCCCAAAATTAAAATATCTAAGATCTGGGGTGAGTGCTCCTGCCTCTTAATGGCAATCAATCTTAGCGGGACTAGTTTTCTTAAATAAAACTGTCCTTGGGGATTTAAAAAAAAAAGCGAATAACCTAAGGTTAATTACTCCTTACAAAATTATTCTCTTAATATTATATTTTCTATCTATAGGTTTAAGAAAAGTTACAAACCTAAAGTTGAGGGGTAACTTTCTAAAAGTCTAAACCTATATATCTATATAATCATAAAATGAAATATAGATAAAAGTGGAGGGGGTGAAAATGGTTTTATAAAACCTGTTAGGGTAAATATAACCCTTGTATCCCTTCTTTCTTATTTTCGTCCGCCTCTTTCTCTGTGTTCTTGGGAGTTCGTCTCCTTGAGGCTATCTCGTCTTTCTTCTCTGTGGTGTTTAACCACGAATTATTAAGGATGGTTGAACCGTCCTTCTTCTAGGCTTGTGTTCGTAACCACTTCACTCCTTTGTGCGAAAGTTAGGGTTTCGCATCTATTTGGGATCTTGAAAGATTGCCGCAAATTTGGGGCTTTCTGGATAAGTGGAATCAGTGAATGATTCTAATGAGGGATTGATTCAATCGAATCTTCAAACAGGTGTGTTTGTTCCCTTTTCTCGATGATCTAATTTTCTGTCTTTTATTTGATTTTCGAATCTGTGTTTCTGGCTGTTTTGCAAAAACTAGAAAAGTGGCCTTTTTTGATTCGAAACTAGGCAGAAAATGAAAGCGGTATATGATGATTCTTGGTCTAATCAACCAAAGCTCTGATACCAATGTTCTACAGTCTTAACCTTATTTCCAGATCGAATTTGAAGTGCAATAAAAGTATATCAAAAGCACTCAAAAGTTTTATTTTGGGACACTGAATCATTCATACACACTAATTTGTTCTTTACAATTGTTCCTATTTATAGAATCTGAAAAGGTGCGATCTAAAGGTTGTATCGGTTCAGTTTTGAATCGTTGCAATGGTTCTGGTAAACCGTTGTGACCTTTGTGAAATAACTGTCATTATGATAGTTAATTTAACTGTCTTGGAGGGGGTGAAAGTGGTTCATTCGAATGCATCCAATTATATACTCACCATAAGTATGCATGCTGAGGTGAGCGGTATCCAAGATAGTCTGGTTGTGGGTACGGTTGTTGTTGATAGTCAAGACAGTCCAATTGTAGGTACTGATGCTCATAAGCTAGAAACTAATACAGTTAATGCTAATGTATGTAGGACCTTTGAACAGCTTACGACTGATCCTAAGTGCGTGGATGTTGAAAATGCGATTGTAGGTACTGAAGGCCAGCAACTGGAAGTCAATATTGAAGTTGCCATGCCTATTGGGGCTGACAAGGGTGCTGATGTCGAACAAATTACGAATGATCCCAAGTCGAATCCTATAATGACTGATAAGGAACTAACACGTGTGATGTGTAGGAGTGTTAATGATCAAGTTACTAGTGGTATCTTTGAGCTACATGATACGTCCGTTGTTGATCATGTGGCTCGTAATGTGACAAAATGGATGGTAAATACGGCTATAAATCCTACCCTATATCGTATAAAAGTGTGGTTAATAATAAGGCAAGTCGCCGTAAAGTTAACTTTAGATCATTAAACACGAGAAAACCATCGAATGATAGGGATGAGGTGTTAATTCCTATGTCATCGGTGTTGGAAGTGCACACGTGATTTGAGTTCAACTTGTATGGATATTTCATGGGTAAGAGAGTTGTGTTTCTGGTTGTCGAGAATTATGTGAAAAATGCATGGAAGAAATATGGTATTATGCGTGCCATTATGAATACACATGGCCTATCTTTTTTAATTTCAGTCCAGTTGATGGAATGAATGAAGTCTTAGAGAATGGTCCTTGGTTCATTCATTTCATCATATTATCTTGAAAAAGTGGACTCCTAATGCAAATCTAAGTAAAGAGGACATGTGTTCGATTTCGATTTGGATTAAAATCCATGATATTCCTATTGTTGCATTTACTAAAGATGGATTGAGTTTCATGGCTACTAAACTGGGTAATCCGATTGAATTATGTGTATGCAGTCATGGGGGCGCTTGAATTATGCTCAAGCTTTGATTGAAATTAAGGCTGATCGAAAACTTAAGGATTCAATGGTTATTTCAATTCCGAGTTTGGAGGGTAATGGAAATGTGCTTCATACTGCTAGAGTGGAATATGAATGGAATCCACCTAGATGTGGAGTGCATATGGTTTTTGCTCATGATGCCGTAAAATATCCGAAACGCGTTGTTGATGATAGTAGGAAGCAAAATGTAAAGTTAAATGATAATTTCCAAAATGCTCATAGGAAAGCGTTTCGTGGCCTTTCTTTTAATACTGATCCAAAAGTCCAACTTAAACCAACTAAACAGGTGTACAAACGTGTGTCAAGGAAGAATGAGGCTAGTACGAGTGGGACAAAGAACTTCGATGCGGCTACTACTAAGGTTGGTACTTCGAATCCTATTGATGTCCTAAGATTGGTTGCAAATGAGGATGATTTAGGTGCTATTGTGGGTAATGTGAGAAATGTGAATCATGTAGACGTCCTATGTGTTTAACGTGTAGTAGCTAGTAGTAATAATGCTATTAAGGTTAGGAAGTCGAGTGAAAAGGCTGTTGAAGATAGAGAGAATGACATAAAGGACATGTATAATGAAACTCGTACCTTCATGGCTCCAAAACAGAAGAAAAGTGGAAGTGGATTTGTGAATAAGAGCTCATACAAGCGTTGGAAGGTAACGTTGGATGACGATCCATATGATGATGACGAGTACAATGCATATGATATTTCTGAACAACAAACGGTCTTATGTGATGCTTAGGATAACAAGCTTCATAGGCGAACTAAGTAGTAGGTTATGTTTGGTTGAGTCAAATGTAATCTAGTGGTAGTTAATTTCACTACTTTTATAGAACTAGTTGTGTCTTGTTATGTTAGTTTAATCATCTATGTAACGGTTTGAGATGTGATATTTCACTCACATCCTTTATACATAAATGTTTTTTGAGTAAATATTCACCAAGTGTAAAAACATTTTACCAAAAAAAATTTAGTCATTTTTTGTTTCGTATTTTCTGTATTTTAATACTCTCGACTTATCAAACTTTATATTTTATGTTCCGTAATTTCAGTTTTGTACTTTTATGATTAAAGACAATTATAAAATAAAAATAATCAAAAAGGGATACCAGAATCTATGTAAGGGGTTTGAATAATCAATCCCTTTATGTATGTAATTGAACTTGGAGAGTTTATACTTATAATACCATCAATGTTGCATATACTTTGTTAATATGTCTTAAACAATACAAAGGATATTAAGTAACAACAAGCATAATAGCCCGCGCATTACAGCGGGGCTTTATATTTTACGAATTATAAAAAGTGAAGTTTCATTTGAAACAATAACATAAATCGATCATCTTTTAAGCTCTCTTATTTACTTAATAAGCTCTTATTTTACCTTAAACTGTTAAGCTAAATAGCCATAAGCTACTCATAAGCTCTTTTAGTCTATAAGCTAAAATTTGAGCTCAAAAGGCCTTAATATTACTTAAACCTCAAATCAGCTTAATATCTATACATTATTACCTTTGGATAATGGATTGTGAGCTTTTGGAAGAGGGATCTAAAAGGGAAGGATCCCTATGCACTTTTTTTTTTTTTTATTTACCCTAGCTTATTAATAAGCTAGGGAGCTTGTAGCTGCTCTTAATTGAGACCTCTTGTTTAGCTAAGAGGATTGAGTAAGTTTCCTTTATTTTTCTTTTGTCCATTAAATTTCTAGTATCAAATTTCTATTAGCTTATAGTTTACTTATTTTGCTTAAGATATCTGCTTTAATTGTGGTTCATTATGTTTAATTTGTGCTTATTACTTTGTCTCATCATCTATTTTTTAGTTTTAAGTACTTAGATTCTCATAGTCTCAAATTTCTGTCCATTAAAAACATAAAATCCAAAATAGTAGAAAATAAGTTTAAATCTTAGATTAATGCTTAATCAGTTATTAATGCATGTTAGTTAGGTTTGTTATATGCTAAAAATAATCTAGTAGTTAGTGCTTATTATTAGTTTGCAATTTAAGTATTTAGCCAATTCTGTCAAAGTGGTAAACGGGTGTTTGGATTAAGCTAAATTGACTATCAAAAGTCAAAAGTTTTGGTTCATACCTTTTGAGACAGATTTGAATTTAGTTATAAACATTAGGAAATGAGTTTTCATAAAATAGATTTGGAAATTTAGTAAGTTTAAGCTTAATATAAGAGTGCTAGCACCAGGGCATTTTGTCTTAAACCTTTAGCTAGTGAAAAATTGATAGGGGATTTTTCTTAGAATTTCACTTGTGCAAAATTTGATCTAAGCCCTCAAAGGCTTAGATCTTGCTTGCAACTTGTTTATACACTCTATTTGAGTGTGTTTAAGTGCAGGATTTCCCTTTAGGAAACCTGCACTAATTGAGTTGCACTTGTGCAATAGTACTGCCACTTTTAGCCTAGTTTTTAGTTTAGTATAAGTAGTTTTTAGATTCTTAGATTCAAGTAGGATTAAGTTTAGCTATAGCTTATTATAGAATAAGTCTTAAATTGCATTTTCTAGCTTATTTTCCTAGTTTAATTTAGCTGTCAAAGTCACAAAATTCATAAAACACCAAAAACAGTAGCAGTTTTTAGCTTTTAAATTCTTGTTTTTAGCTTATAGGTCTAGATTTTAATGTTGAAATTGATTGCTTATTAGTTGTTTGATAAGCTAGCAAAAGCTTAAGGACCAAATTGGCTTATTGAGCTTTTTAGCTTAATTGGATTTTGTACCTTTAAGTGTTTTTGCTAAGTTTAGCATTTTCATTATCATTTTAAGTTGCTTTAAGTTGTTCCCAGCTTTTATTTCTTTTAATTTTTAGATTAAGCACATTATAAGTTTTTTAGAACACTTTTCCTTTTTGTATTTGAGCTTAAAATAAGCTTTTTACAAGCTTTTAAGTGAGAATAAGCCCAAACACTTACTCACTGTAACAGCTTATTTATAAGCTGTTTTAGAGCTTATTACTTTGTTTTAGGTTAAGTCCCGTTTGTTAAAGTAGCTTATTTTAGTGTTCTTATTAATTCCTAGTATTTAGTTTTACTTAAAAGTCAAAAAAAAATTAAAAAAAATAACAAAAAGGGGTTGCCCACACTCGAACCCACGACCTCCCACACACAACACATATACCTTAACCAGTTTGCTACATTAGCTCATCCATTCATATCTTGCAAAACTTAATACTAGTACACGTTTTGTTTTCCTTTTTATAAAAAAAGCCGTAGCTTAATAAGCTCATTTGAGAGCTTATTTGTTTAGCATTTTGGTCTTTCTCATTTTTCTTGCATTCCTGTTAGTGTTTAAGTTTTAACCTGAATTTTTCAGATTTTTCTAGCTTTTATTTTATTTTTAATCAATTTTCGAAAGTTAAAATCTTATAAAATCAATAAAAAATAGAAAAAAAGTTTCAGAAAAATACAAAAAAAATAATTTTTAGTTTAAAAAAAATAGCTTAAGGTTTACATCCAGTAAAATCATTTTTACACTTTTTAGATTTTAAATTTCATTTTTGAGCTTTTATTTTAAACTTTAAAAATAGGATTTAAATAATAAAAATAGTTAAAAATAGTTTTCTTTGCTTTTATAATATTTTAGACTTTTCTAAGCTTAAAAATCATTTTTCCAAATTTTTAGTACTTAATTTGCTATTTTTTTAAGATTTAATTAGATTAAATTAGTTTTTAATTCATAATAAATTCAAAAATAATCAAAAAAATGTTTTTCTTTTTCATAATTTTTCTTTTGTCTTTTACTTAGGTTTAGAAATTTAGTTTACATTTTTAGGGGTAAAATTTAGTTTACTTGCTTAATTGTCGCGTTTTAATTGTTTTCCGTATTGTTAAGTGCTTTGTTGTTTTAAATGTTTGTTTTTTAATTAGTAGTTATAGAAAACCCAACACCCCACCCTTCTTCGAAAACATTCAATTCAATATCCATATAACATTTTCAAGCGAGGTTTCAATATTTCTCAAATCATTGGAAAACGACTTGTGAAATCATACTTCCGGTAATAGATACGTGTATTATTATATGTATATATCTCTATATTATAATATTTTTAAAGAGTGAATTTTCCTTTGGGAATTTTTTCTTAATTGCTCTTAGTTGAGATTTTATATATTTGTATTAGTATTTTGTATTACGTATCATGCTATCACTGTGAGATACGAGATTTTGAATAAGAACAGATGATGATGGTAAGAATGAAAATGATTAAGGGATTGTTTGTACAAAACGGATTGAAAGAAAACTTGTTTGTTAGTATGTTTTATACTTAAACTACTTATTTTAATTTGTCACTTACAAAAAGAAAGGTTCAATCCTTGTAACTGTGGATATTTATAAATTCATAGTTCGGATGATTATTATTTTCCCTTTTTCTAAATGAAGGAAGTGACTAATTCATTTCATTAAGATGATCTTAATAAATCGTCTTACTAAGGCATAATTACACGATATTGGTATTGGGTAGAAAATGAATTTGTTTGATTAATACTGAGATGTTGATTGTACTGACGCCCATATACTCAAGGATAATAATTTATGTTTGCGCAAATGTATGAGGGGAGTATACGTATTCAGAGTTTAGACATAATAAAATCGAATGGAATTGAATAATAATGTCAAGTTTTGATATCATAAGTAACAAGATGTACGGAATCATCACTTTTTATTTCATAGTTAGCTTTAATATCTTACATCATCGAAACTTCTAAGGTATTGAATACTATGCCTTCGTGGTCTTGGGGTAGATTCTAGTTAAATAATGCAAATGTACAAGGATTGTAGCTTGGTGTTTGGGTTTTTGATGAGGGTTTCAGATGA
The DNA here is from genome assembly GCA_026074375.1 of Tanacetum coccineum. Lineage (NCBI taxonomy): Eukaryota > Viridiplantae > Streptophyta > Magnoliopsida > Asterales > Asteraceae > Tanacetum > Tanacetum coccineum. The sequence continues at coordinate 19,560 of BQNB010036348.1, forward strand.
TCCTTAATATGTAAACTGGTGTGATCCTAAATATCCTCAGAGTTGTTTTCAGGGGGATGATCTTTTGTCTTCGCTGCAGTTTCGGGTCAGATGGACCCCTTTGTTGCAAGTCCGACACTTGATCAGTGCAAACTCCGGTGTGATGTAGGGCTGCATCTTTACATAAGGAAGGTTTCCTGGTTATTTTTTGGAAGGATTATCCTAAAGACAGGTTCATTGGTCTTCTATTCTGCTGGTGTGGTAATCATGTTGCGGTTGTTATTGTTTATGGTTTTCTAGGGTAGTTATCTTTTGTTGGATGTGATTGTTGGAGTGGAGTGTTATTGTTGTTTCGCTCATTTGGGTAGTTGGCTTTGACATGATTATTGGATATAGTTGTTGTTGTTGGTGGTTGTTCTCTTCTATCATCAAAGCCTTTCATTTGTTCTTTATTGGTTTTCTTTCGAAGAATTAGGCTTTATTATTTGGTTCTATTAGTCTGTGAGCTATGTGGTGGCTTTTCCAGAGTTGAGGTTCTTGATGCTGTATCGTTTCCTTCAATGCTTTGCGCAGTCCCTCGATGAGAGCTTCCATAAAGTTTCGGTGTTTGTACACATTGTTAGGCATAATAACGGCCTAATTCCTAGAATTCTTTCTAATTTTAGTCTTGAGATCACTTCCATTTATGTCAAGACCATAAATTCTTTCTTCCTATTTTATGAATTCAGTTCAAGGACAATACTTGCTTCTTCAGAAGCCTTTTTAACTTAGTCCAGGTGATTGGATTAGCTTTGCTATATTTCCCTTAGGTGGGCCATATGCATTTCACCCAGGACAAGGCATCATCAGTTAGAGTACCGGTAGCAAATGTCACTTTGTCTTCCTCGGCTACACTAGCTCGAGAAATACTAATTAAGGATGGTTCAAACCAGCGGTTGAGGTCAACAGCTCTTCCCGTTACCATGAGTAGAAAGGTTGACTGTTATGTAATTCTTTGTTTGTTCATCTTATTGACTACATGAATTTTTCTTTAGGTTAGTGTTTTTTAGGAGATTGCATAGCACTTGCATGGAGCAGTCTATGCTTACCAAGGGCTGCTAGTAAATCAACAATCAGTTGCCGGATGGCATCCAAGTTATGGCTGGTGTTTTCGGATGTTGACGTCCTTTTATGAGGCATTTCTATATACACAAGATTACGCGTAGTAATATTGATATCCTAAGTTATAAAGAGAATGTGATGCTTAATACTATTAAGAGAAATGCTTATTTTTAAATTTTAATCATTTTAGAGGTTATGGTATGATTCATGAAGACGGAGATAATGATTTCAATTGGTAGAAATGATGTGAAGGAGAGGATAAGTTGGAAACAATAGAATATGAAACGGGATTGCCTTTATAATTAACTGCCTTTTTACATGTACACGTCAAGATTTGACAAGGTTTTTATTTATTCCAACATCCGTGGCTAAGGTAAAGTATAATAGTATAAGAGTTTGTTGGATCTGAGCCGGTAGATGACATCGAAAGATCTTCCTGTTTCTTTTGGTGACGAGCTTGGATTTTCTCTTGATTTGTTTATGATCATGAATTTTTGATAGTGAGCAAAGTCCAATATTAATACTTTTGCCCTAACCGCTCCTTTGAAGTTTGATAATCTGAGTACGGATTCTCTTAAGTTTGGTCTTTAGTTTGTTACCATTAATACGTCCTTCTTCCATTTTCTCAATGCGGTGAAAAGAGAGTTCATCTAAGTAATTTAAATATCTTTCGGACTTGTTTTCATGATCTTTTAGATACATTTACTGAACAATTTTCCTTATTTCAATACTGAGGTGGTTCGATAGGAGTTAAACTAGAGAGAGATGGTGATACCAAATCACAAGATTTGAATTCCGGGTAATGAATTAGTCGTAGTTGAGGAAGAGTACGCGGGATATGGATTTGCTTCTTAGGTGGTAATAATTCTTTAGGAGCAAAGAAATATCGAGGATCAAATAGTAGTGATGGAGGTAATACCGAAGATGGAGTCAAAATAGCTGGTGAAGTAATAGGATCTGGTGATGAAATAGGTAATTCCTTAGCATAAAATGCTTGTACGTTCTTTAAATAAGGATTATTGTAGAAAGGTGAGAATACTGGTTGGATCATATTTATGTAGAGTTTTCCGAAGTTGTTAAAAGTATTGCTTCGATGAAGCTGCGGAAATAATCTGATGAGACGAAGGTATAGTTTAAGAATATTCATAGATGGATAAATGCATCCTCTATATCGGAAGTAAAGCGATTGGGGGAAGACATCGTTCTGTTAACAACCTAGTTTGTAAATAACATAAGTTATATATATAATAGTATAATAGATATGTATTTTTTACCATATGATTGGAATGTTGTGGCACGGAGGACTTTGATTGGAAAGAAAAGAAATGTCGGTTTATTGTAAGGTTTTGTACCTTGTTCTCTATAACCATGGCTTGATACTAATTGTAACAACCCCAATTTTTACAATTATAGCCAGCGAAAGCTAATCGGGAGGTATTACTATGAACAGCAATCATAATCAAGGAAAACGACCAAAAGAGGACGTTTGTTCAAAAAGATACGTTATCATTCATTTCAAATTAGAGTTTTACAAAAGGCACGGTCCCTATAAATCTAGAAACCATAAAATGTGAATGATACAAGTTTTAGCCTTCTTCATGTCAATGCACTCCATGGCTATAAGTGCTCATTTACCTGAGATAATATGCATAACATGGGTCAACATCAAAGGTTGAGGTGAATGAAATTTCATAGGTTTATAATAATAATGGTTGAAATTAATTATAGTATGGGTATACACTCATAGTAGGTATAACGCATAGAGTTATAATTTTTATAGAAAACGGTTATTATTGCCCTAAGCTTATGAATCATATATTTAAACTCAATAGAACCGGGAACCTTTACCAGGAGATATACTGGGAGTCACTACCCTAAGGGATACTTCGATCTACTATCCTAAGGAGAGATTGGGGATATTACCTTAAGATATATTGGGGGATACTACCCAATAGATATATTAGGAGTATACCCAAAGAGATATTGGGAGATATTACCCAAAGAGATATTAGAAGATATTACCCAAATGAGATACTTTCATGTATTTAGGCAATATTATTTATCAGGGTAAGCATATAGTTTAGAGAACACTTGGCATTCATGGTTTACAATAGATTAATAGGTTTATAAAGCTTGTGATGATTATGAATCATTAAGTCTTTGAAAAAAGAATCACATTGTGATAAGATAAACGAGTATGTTAAAGTGGTTTGTAACATGCATGTATCCCCCCTCGCGTGGTTTATAAAAACATGTAAACTAAGTAAAGGATGTTCGGGGTATGAATCTTCACTAAGATCTGCCTTTGAAAAGTAATACATTGTAGTTATAAGGTTAACGAGTTATGTAAAAGAGTTTGTAACAAGCATGTATCCCCTGCGGGTTTATAAAAATAATTGAAATGTGTGGCTTAATGAACTCACCGGTTAGGTATGATGTATTAAATATACAAATGAAAGTGTACGACCTTATCATATTTAACGGGGGGAAGGTTGTTATAAGCAAAATGCTAGTACGACAGCCTCGTCACGTAACATTGGGTTGGAGCTTCAAGGAGCAAAAAATGAGTTGGAGGAAATGGTAGTTTCGGGGTAGTATTTCCAGCGTACGCCTTGTATCTTGTTCTAGGGGGCTTCTTAAATCTTTAAAGTTTTGCGTGTTTTTGTTCTTAGGCCTTCTTAGCATTATTGGTAGCAAAGGATTGCTGCTATAATGGGTCATGAGATAAGGGAGAGGCATGGGCGATGAGAAAGATAAGTGAAGGTTTCTAGCTCTATTTATACTAGTTTGAGATCAAGGAGGTTAAAGGAATCTCATGAATCTGATGTGAGGACACTGGCAAAGGATGAGTAAAATGATCGTTGGTGTGAAGCTATCGTGTGTGTGTTTGAAGGTTCTAGGACTTGTTGATTGAAAGTGTTGGATGTGATTTTGGGGGACTAGAGGTGGGTCGTGGTGTTGTGGTCTAAAAAGAGACTCTTGTGCTTTGATTTTGGCCATGGAAGGATGGAGCAGAGGGGTAAGCTCTTATAAAGAGTCTAGGGGCTGGTCATGGAAAGTTCTTTCACAGGGTAAGGTTTTAAGTGGCGTTATAATGGTGTCAAAACAACCGCGGAGTTCTGTTTTGGTATCTAGGGTTCAAACTCAAGTTTTTGGCCAATATTTTGTGGGCATTGATAAAGGAATGATTAAAACATGTCCTTAAGGGTTGTAATATGAAGTATTAACAAACGTTAGCAAGTAGTTTGGGTTAAAACGGGTTAAAAATGAAGAAATGAGGTCGCGGGTCTCTTAGGGTGTGATTAGGGTTTCTTTGGCTTTCCTGGCTTATAATTCATGTAATCTTGATCAAAGGTGATTGAATACTGATCCTTGACATTGTATAAGGGATTAGTAATGAAATTTGATTGGTGGTTTAAGCTAAAATGGGTCGAAATGGAAAGAGTAAGCCGTGGTTTGAATTAGGGCTCGTATTAGGCTTTTAGGGTTTTCTAGCTTTGTAATTCTTGTACATTGTCAAAGTAATGATGGATAATGATGGATAATGGTTTTTAAACTCATTTTATGAGTTTACAATGACTCTTGGTTGCTTACTTGCAGGAATTGAAATGGTTAGAACCAGAGGGGGGGGGGGAAAACGGGGACTTGAATGATCTTTAGGGTCATTTCAGGGTTTCTGGATTATTTTTAACGTACAAATTGAAATAAGATTTTGAGATATATGATGAAATAATGATGTAATAGGATTGACATGATTGTAAAATAAGTTATTACAACTTATTTGAGTGTTGGTTTAGGTTTACAATGGATAAAAAACAAAGAAACGGGTCATAGTGTAGTATTTAGCTCGGGTTAGGGTTTCTGAGTTTTGAATTAGGGTTTTAAGAGTAAAAATGTGTATGAAATTTATGATAGATTTATTAGTGTTTACAATATGTATATTGTGATGTATTAGCTTGTACAAAAGTGGTGGTGAAGAAATTGAAGGTAAAACGGAGGTAAAACGGTTATTTTAGATGTCATGCTTAATGACTTATACATTGAGCTTTTAGTGACTTGTACTTTGACTTGAAGTGTTTTTTATTTCAAAGAGATGTTATATTGCGTGTACATATGAATTAGTGCTTGTGTATTCACTTTAGATATTATCTTTCTGGAAGTAGGGTTTGAGGCATAAGATAACGGTTTAAAAGCCGTTTTGATATAAAACCTTGCAAAATGGTACATTATTGGAATAATGTACCTTTGTATAAGGATATGATGATTTTGACTTGACTTATAAGTGATGTTTGTTGTCTATTTGAAGACAGAATGGCATAGATAGGTTGCGTGAGCTCTTCTACTTTAGTTATGTAAGTTACATGACATATTGAGATATTGACAATGCAAGTAAAGTAATAAAGCGAAAAATTTCCTCGTACAATTTTGATCATAGTAAAATAAGTTTTTGCATTTGATGAAAGTTCTTAAGTTGTTATAGAAAACTACTAAACAAGTTGAGAAACTTAGGCAAAACATTCATACTCCTAGAGGCAATCAAAGAAACTGAAATAATATGATGTCTCAAAGATTAAGAATTAATTTTGAGATGTTTAATAAAGCTTGTTATGTATGTGGATGTTTTGATCACTTGCAGGTAGATTGTAAAAAGGTGAATCAAAAACAGTTTCAAAATATAAAACATGTTTGGAACAATGCTAAAAGGGTGAATCTCCTTATCAGAATTTGTGCCAAAAAGACTCACCCACTGCCCTAAAAAGACATGGTTCCAAGAGAAGTTCTAATTGAAGTCTGGTCCTAGTTCATTAATACTGCTAGAACAAATGTTCAATATGCTCACCAAAATTAATAATGAATAGTGCTAGACCAATGTCAAAATGTCTTCTAATAACAGCCACATTTATCTGTTAAAGAGGCCTTTCATAAGAATACCACACTTTAAAAAATAGTAATTTTCAATCAGAGGGTTAATATTGTTAAGGATAAAAATGTTAATACTGTTAGGCTAAAGTAGTAGGTTATGCATTGCTAAGCAAAAGCAGTAGTGAGGTAGTTTGTAGTTTATACTGTTAAGGAAATAATGTTAATGCTGTTAATGGCCTTAGCTTGTTGGGTTTAAAACACAAAGACTAAAGTTTTAGGACATGTTTTTTAATACTACATTGCATCAATACCCTGAAAAAAAATTTTAAGTTTGATTATGTTGAAGCTCAAGGCAGGATCCAAGTCAGTGATGTCAGTTGCGGGTCCCAAAAAAGAATAGCTGATTTTCTTATCTTATGTGCAGGGCAATCCACAAATGGATTTACAGGATCAAGGAGTGATTGATAATGGATGCTTAAGGCACATGATAGGGAACATGTCCTATCTTACAGACTATGAAGAGATTGATTATGTTGCCTTTGCAGGTAACTCTAAAGGAGGGAAAATCACAGGTAAAGGTACAATCAAAACTAATAATTTAGATTTTGAGAATGTGTATTTTGTAAAAGAGTTAAAGTTTAACCTCTTTAGTGTCTCACAAATGTGTGACAAAAAGAATAGTGTTCTCTTTAATGACACTGAATGTATTGTTTTATCTCTAAACTTTAAGTTAACTGATGAAAGTCAAGTTTTACTTAAAGTTCCTAGAAAGAACAATATGTATAGTGTTGATTTAAAGAATATTGTTCCTAAAAGAGGTCTAACTTGTCTCTTTGCAAAAGCCACATCTGATGAATCTGAACTTTGGCATAGGAGGCTTGGACACATAAATTTCAAAACTATGAATAAACTGGTTAAGGGAAATCTTGTAAGAGGTTTACCTTCAAAACTTTTTGAAAATAATCAAACATGTGTTGCTTGTCAAAAGGGAATAGCAAAACATAGAGCTTATTGTAAGGTACATTACTGTAGAGTAAGTTTTATTTAGCATACTTTGCATTTATGTTACACATGGATTTGTTTGGTCTACACTTTTTGTAAATGTTATGAAAAAAGATGATTTTTCTAGTTGTCACAGTGAGTACAGTAGTTTAGTGGTATTCTTTCTACTACTAAGATGAGAGATAGTGGCATACTTTCCTTTTAATAAACTAGATTTAGAAATTAATAGATCAAAAGGGTTAAGGCTAATTGGTTGATAATGAAACTGAGTTCTAGGAAATAAGGAGATGATATCAGTTTTGTGAGAGAAAATGTATTTAGAGAGAATTTAGTGTAGATAGTACTTGCTCAACAATATGGTAGTGCTGAGAGGAAAATAGACACTATTGTGGCTGCTCGGATAATGCTAGCTGATTCTAAGGTCTACTCACTACATTTTTGGGCTAAAGCTGTTAATATGCTTGTATGTGACAAAATAGGGTATTATGTAACTATACTCTAAACAAGACCTTATGAACTTTTCTTGGTAGAAAAACTAGCTCTAGGCTAATGAGCCATTTGGGTGTCTGTTACAATTATCTAATTCCATAGATCACTTAGGCAAAGTTTGGATGGTAGGCGATATGGATTTTTTGTCTGAGGTACTCTAACAATAGAAAATGCATTTAGGAGTTTTTTCAATAGTGAATTAGGATAGTTGTTGAAGAGAACTGCATGTCAGTATAGATTGAGAATAAACCTATTCTTTGTAGGACTGGACCAAATTAGCTTTTTGTTATTGATGCACTAAAAAAGTCAATGAATTATAAGCCAGTTGTTGCAGGAAATTAGTCTAATGGTAATGTAGGTACAAAAGCATGTGATGATGCATGTAAAGCTAGAATGGAGACAGTACCTGGCAAAGATTACATTCTGCTACCATTGTGGACTGCTGATCCACCATTCTCTCAAAATTCAAAGAGTTCTCAAGATGATGGATCCAAACCTTCAAGTGATGATGAGAAGAAGGTTGATGAAGATCTAAGAAAAGATAGTGAAAGTATTGATCAAGAGAAGGATGATAATGTTAATAGCACTAACAATGTTAATGCTGCTAGCACAAATAAAGTAAATGTTGTTGGTGGAAAAAAAAGCATTGAACTTCCAGATGATCCAAATATAGCTGCTTTGGAAGATATTGTCTATTCAGATGATGATGAAGATGTTGGTGCAGAGGCTGACATGAATAATTTGGATGCATTTATGCCTGTCAGTCCTATTCCAACTACAAGAGTACACAAAGATCATCCAGTTGAACAAATTATTAGAGACCTAATTTTAGCACCTTAAACAAGAAGAATGACAAAGAATTTAGAGGAACATGGTTTGTTTAGTTCAGTTCAGCAAAGAACAAACCATAAATACTTTCAAAATTGCTTGTTTGCTTGATTTTTATCACAAGAAGAACCCAAAAAGGTAATTCATGCATTGAAAGATCCAAGCTGGATAGAGGCTATGCAAGAAGAGCTTCTACAATTCAAGTTACAAGAAGTTTAGATTTTAGTGGAGTTACCTAATGGAAAATGGGCTATAGGTACTAAATGGGTCTTCAGGAATAAAAAGGATAAAAGAGGAATTATGATTAAAAATAAAGCAAGATTGGTTGCTCAAGGGTACACACAAGAATAAGGGATTGACTATGATGAAGTCTTTTCCCCTATTGCAAGAATTGAAGCAATTAGGCTATTTTTAGCATATGCCTCATTTATAGACTTTGTGGTGTACCAGATGGATGTCAAGAGTGCTTTTTTATGGTAAGATTAAAGAGGAAGTCTATGTTTGTCAACCACCAGGATTTGAAGATCCAGACTTCCCTAACAGAGTATACAAAGTAGAAAAGGCACTTTATGGACTGCATCAAGCTCCCAGAGCTTGGTATGAAACCTTGTCAACTTATTTGTTGGACAATAGGTTTCAAAGTAAGAAAATTGACAAGACCTTATTTATCAGAAGGGACAAAGGTGATATTCTGTTAGTTCAAGTGTATATATATATAATATCATTTTTGGCTCTATAAAGAAGTCATTATGCACTGAGTTTGAGAAGATGATGCAGAAGCTAGTTTCAGTGAGTTTATGGAGTGAACTCAATTCTTCTTAGGATGTAAGTAAAGTAGAAGGAGGTTGGATTTTATAGTCAAGGTCAAGTATGTGACTGAGATTTTGAAGAAATTTGGTTTTACTGATGTCAAGACAGCAAGCACACCTATGGAAACTCAAAAGTTTTTGCTCAAGGATGAAGATAGTGAACATGTGGATGTTCATTTATATAGATCAATGATTGGTTCATTGATGTATCTTACTTCTTCAAGACCTGATGTTAAGTTTGTAGTGTGTGTCTGTACAAGATACCAAGTCAACCCAAAGGTTTCACATCTTCATGCTGTAAAAAGGATTTTTAGGTACTTAAAAGGTCAACCTAAATTAGGCCTTTAGTATCCAAAAGATTCTCCTTTTGATTTGGTAGCATACACTGATAGTGATTATGCTGGAGCAAGCTTAGATAGAAAGTCTATAACAAGAGGTTGTCAATTTCTTAGAAGTAGATTAATATCATGGCAATGCAAGAAACAGACTGTGGTTGCAAATTCTACAACAGAAGCTGAATATGTGGCTACTTCAAGTTGCTGTGGACAAGTGCTTTGGATTCAGAATTAATTACTTGATTATGGGTACAATTTCTTGCATACCAAAATCTTTATTGATAATAATAGTACTATTTACATAATTAAAAATCCTGTTTTTCATTCAAAAACAAAACATATAGAGATTAGACATCACTTTATTAGGGATTGTAATGAAAAGAAGTTGACTCATATGGTTAAAATCCATACTGACAAGAATGTTGCAGATTTACTTACAAAAGCTTTTGATGTAAGTAGGTTTCAATATTTGATTGCTAGTATTGGAATGCTAAATCCTTAAAATCTTTTATCTCTTTATGTTTTTGTAGAGTTTTGTATGAATTAGTATTGTTATTCATGTCATTAAAAGTTTCTACTGTTAAGTATAATTAGTGTTGCTATTATACTTAATACTGCTAAGTTAATGCTGTTAGTTATACTTAATACTGCTGGTATAATTAAATTTGTAAAAATTGTGAGAAAAAGAATTGAGAGAGTTGGTGAGAATAAAAACAGAAAGAGAGTTGTGTAAATTAAAAACAGACAGAGTGATTTGGTAAGAAAAAGAATTGAGAGAAGTGGTGAGTTGAAAAACAGAAAGAGAGCTGTGTGAATTAAAAACAGATAGAGTGATTTAGTAAGAAAAAGAATTCAGAGAAGTTGTGAGTTGAAAAAACAGAAATAGAGTTGAATATATTAAAAACAAAGAGTATTTAGACTAGAATAGAGTTAATGCTGGTAACTCAAAGTTAATGCTGCTATGCATAACTTACTACTGTTGTTGAAAGTTAATGCTGCTAGGCATAACTTACTATTGTTGTTGAAAGTTAATGCTGCTATGCATAACTTACTACTGCTGTTGAAAGTTAATGCTACTAGGCATAAACTTACTACTGTTGTTGAAAGTTAATGCTGCTAGGCATAACTTACAACTATTGGTGAACGTTAATGTTGTTGAGGGTATTTACATAAATACTTCGATTAAGGGTTTCATTCACTCATTTAACCAATTTCATTCAATCATATACTCTCTAGACACAAACCCTAACTCAATTTCATCATTCATCATCAAAACCTAACATAATGATAACCCTAGAGTTTGCTGATACTCACAATTTGGTCGTGTTTTTGTTAAACTGTGGAAAGTGAAGGGTTTGAGTAAATTGTTGATTTTCTGAATGCAAACCCTATCAAATATGCACTTACGATCAATCCTAATATCTATACTTCGTGCAATGAACAATTCTGGGCTACTGTCAAGGTGAAAACTGTCAATGGGGAAGTACAGTTACAAGCGCTAGTTGATGGGAAGAAGATAATCGTTAATGAAGCATCTGTTAGACGTAACCTTCAACTGAATGATGAGGAAGGTACGGATTGCTTGACAAATGCTACCATTTTTGAAGAACTTACAAGGATGGGGTATGAAAAACTTTTACAAAAGCTTACATTTTATAAGGCATTCTTTTCTCCTTAATGGAAATTCCTTATTCATACCATTTTGCAATGCCTAAGTGCTAAGACTACTGTTCAAAATACATTTTTGAAAGTATGGTGAAGAACTTGGAGAATGTGTCTGGTAAATTCTTGATGTATCCAAGATTTGTACAAGTGTTTTTAGAGAAACAACTAGAAAGAATGTCAAATCATAAAAGGATTTATGTTACACCCTCTCACACTAAGAAGATTTTTAGAAACATGAGAAGGGTAAGGAAAGGATTTTCTAGAAGATAAACACACTTATTTCCAACAATGATGGTACAAGCTCAAAAAGAAATAGGTGAAGGTTCAGCAAATCCTATTGATCCCTATCATACACCTACCATTATTCAACCATCAACATATTCAACTCAAAAGAAACAAAAGCATAGATGAAGTCAAAGAGAGAAAGGCACACTGAGGTACCTCAGCCTAGTCGTCTACATACAATGTTTACGGATCAAGGCTGTCTATGAGCGGCATGGAGGATGACAGTTTAGAAGGGCGCACTTTGACTCTACTAGCTTAGATGTAGAGCAGGATAGGGGTTACATCAATAAGACCCAATCCAAGGCAACACTTAATGAACAAGTTCCTTAGGAACTAGTTCAGGTAGTGGTCCCAGGCGCCAAGTATCCTTAGGGAATTTAATTGCTCTTAACTGGGTTCTAAGAACTATATCTAATCTTCTAATGTTCGCTGCTCGCAGGAGTTAACACATCTCGAAGTGATGAAGAGAGTATGAAACTTAAGGAATTAATGAAATTTTGTACCAAATTGCAACAAAGAGTCCTTGACCTAGAAAACACAAAGACAGCTCAAGCTTAGGAAATTACAAGTTTGAAACTGAGAGTCAAGAGGTTGGAAAAGAAAAGAGGGTCAAGAACTCACAAGTCTTAAAGATGATTTTTTTACATGTTTAAGTTGTCTAGAAGAGTGGAATCCTTCTGGTTGAGAAGGTTTGGGTGAGGAGGATGCATCCAAATAGGGGAGGATAGTTGATATTGATGCTGATGCAGGAATTAACTTAGTTAGTACTCATTTTGATGTTGATAGAGATATGTTTGGAGTACATGACTTAGTTGGTGATGAAGTGGTTGTTGAAACTGAAGTTGCTTCTAAAGATGTGAACTTAAGTGTGATGAAAGTTAAATTTAGCTAAAGCACTTGCAGCCTTGAAAGTGCAAAACCCCAAGGTGACAAGTTTTGTTTACAAGAACCAGAGCATGGTACAATTACAACAACAACTACTGCTACAACAGTTACAACTGATAACATAAAACTCAAGGCTAAAGGGCTTGTTATTCATGAAGAGGAGCAAGCAACTACACCAATAGTTTCTTCTCAACAACTATCACAGGTTAAGGTTCAGGACAAGGGTAAAGGAATCATGGTAGAAGAACTTGAGAAGCCTATAAAGAAGAAAGAACTAATCAGGATTGATGACTGAAATTGCCTCAAAGTACAAGCTGAATTTGATGAGGAAGTAAGACTTGCAAGAGAGAAAGCTAAAAAAGAAGAAGAATCCAACATTGTTTCATGGGATAATGTACAAGCAATGACAGATGCTGATTATCAAATGGCTCAACAAATGCAAGCAAAAGAACAAGAGAAGTTGAGTATTAAAGAAAAGTCCAAGTTGTTTGTACAACTCTTAGAAGCAAGAAAGTAAACTCTTCTACAGCAATGAGGGCTCAAGAAAAGAGGAAACAAACCCAAACTAAAGCTCAAAGAGAATAACAAAGTCTACTTATTGAAAACTTGGCCTGGATACAAGAACAATCCAATTTAAAGAAAAAGCTTTGATGATATTCTGGGGGAAACATTATTGACAAGCTTGAATACGGGTAAACACATTTGTAGATATGGACACAAAATTGATGGAAGGTAGTGAAGTAAGAGTGAAGCAGAGATAGCACAAGAGAGCAGTTCAAAGAGGAGCAGGCACTAAAGCTGGAACAAGAGTGGTAGTATTAGAAGCAAAAGGTAGATGAGGATAAAGAAACAGCAGAGCTTCAAAAGTACTAATAGAAGTTGTCCTGATAAAGAGGATTAGCACTTAATGTTATTTCCTTTTGCAACTAAGCCTCTAAGCTATTGTTGACTTCAAGATCATAAAAGAAGGAAAGAAAACCTATTACCGATAATCTGCGGCTGTGGAGTTCAAAGATGTCGTTATCTTCAGATCATATTCTCAAAAGCTTTGACAGTGAAAGATTTGAATACCCTGTGGATATTGGGTAATTTTAAAGCTAAGCTGGGTCAACAATGTGGCTTCGCGCTGACCTGTTTCTCCGCTTCTTTGTGCGTCCAAAATGGAGCTACCGAGAACATTTGACAAAATGATGTCTATACCAAAAAGGTTAACAAAATGTTTTCTTAACTTTGTGCTACAAGTTGTTTTGCATGCTTCTTGTACACGATTTTTGTCACATATTTTGTAAAATTTATGTGTATACCCCTATGTGAAGTTTTAAGTCTATGCCAGCCAAATGAAGAACACGTGCATTTGGATTGTCTTCTCTGGTCAGACCTCAGGGCCTTTCCAACCCATGGCGAATTTTTTCCATTGGTCAGACCTTTGTCAATTTTCGCACGTTCTCTTTTGGTCGACTTAAATCGAGTTACCTGGTCAGACCTCGGACCCGAGGCATAAGATGAGACAAAACATGTACATGACCTTACTATATGAGTTACTAAAGTCATGTGTCTCATAAATCTAAGAGTTGCATTAACAATGCAATTAACGCTCGTCGCTTACCTCTTGCCCTACTTGTTTACTCACTGGTCAGACCTCTGGTAATAAGTGGGAGGTCAAGTTGGATCTTAGTCTTATTAGTAATTAATTGGGTAGTTAATTCTTTTAAGAATTTTAATTATCGAAAATACTAAATTGAACTTTTTATGTTCTATTGTGTTATTGCAACATAATTCGTAAACGGACGTTTGTTTTCTCATAGAATACAAACATAGTCTCTTTTCTGGCAAAAAGAGTGAGACTCACTTTTATTTCTTCTCATTGATTGACAAGAATAAGATAGAGTTATAATTGAATTTTTCTCAATTATATTTAAACTCACTTTTAATTTTTCATTACCCTTTTTAGGTTCTGAAATCCTTGAAAGATAAAATATTTGTGTAACTAGAGAACATTGTGTCTATAGCTACCATATAATGACATCTTGCACATGTCACGATGTATGAGTTTACACCGCAATGAGTAAAGAAAATTGCTAGCAGGTATTCTAGGTATATTTCCTTGGACTTACATTATTCCTTAAGTGCTAAACATCATTGTGGATAGACAGACAGATTAAGGAGGAAATGCATGCTAAATATTCAAGTTAATGAATACATGATGGCTAGTCCCTCATCTACAAAAGTAGAACTTCATATACTCTGTACAATACCTAAGTACATTGCTACTTGTAGGCATTCTAAGAGAGTAGGAAAGTAAATAAATCGCTAGATATTAAGGATGTGTCCACCAAACTCACATGATATTCATAAGATGAATATTAGATTTCCCCAACTAACAAGAATATTACTTTATGGATCGTCGTCATTAAGTAAATCTTGTAAGTGATTTTATTTACAAAATCCTTAGACTTGAGATGCAAGTAGGTCTTGCATATGTGGATAATCCTTCTTGATCTAGTCTAAGTTATCCTGAAAAATGGATAACTAATAAGGGCTATTTCAGAAGTGATTTTGAAACATGATGACTTGACACTTGTAGTCAATATAGAATTTGTTCCTTCAATAGTTGAAGAATGATGCCACTGGGCCCCTCGTAGAATTAATCAGATGTGTGTATGGCCGTACCCGAAAACTCATGTAGATATGTCTCATTGATTTTCGGTAATCTTGATTAGTTACATATACGAGAAACAGAATCGTTAAATAATGGAATGACATTGATCCATATCCATTTTTAACACGGTATCGGAAACAAAGGGATTGTAAATTCATAAATCATTTGTCCGTGTCTTTATGAAACCACACTCGGATATTTCTGGGAGCATTGGCGTGTTGCTAGACGCTTACCAATGTTATTATATAATTTATACATGTCCAAGTGGGAGCTGTTGGAATATGAACAAATATAAATTATATATGTCCGGAATTTATTCGAGCCTAAGGGGACGCACACGTTAATATGTAGAATAACGTTTTAATATATTAATGTAATATATTAATTAGTGTTTAACAAACGATCGTTAAAAGTTTAACAAGAATAAATATTAGTTGTTAATAGTTAAAGGACTAATATGCAAAACCGGGAAAAAGGAAAGTTTGGTTTTTCCCACTCTTTCCTTATAGTCGGTCGAACCACCTCCTCATGAGGAGGTGGGGGACTTTGCTTGCAAGCCAAGTTGAGAGGAGTATATAAGGAGGTCTTAGGGTCCTTGAGAGCTCATAACTTGAATCCCTAAAATCCCTAATCTCTCTTGCTTTTTCTCTTAGTCGACCGAACCAAAACCTTTTAAGGTTTTTGGTTTTTCTTTTCCCATCCTGTTCGATCGACAGCAAACCCACAAAGGGTTTTCGTTTGGTTGTGGTTCGACCCTTAAGTACACGAAGGGTTACTTGGTTTAGTTGATAGTCAATCTACGGTGATCGTTTGGTTAAACACTACTAGTACCAGCATACACGTTGTTTGCTAAGAACGTATTGTGTGTGTAAACTTATAGGGATTATTCTTTTGATCCTTGGTGGTTTTACGTGGTGTTATACACACGCGTATATTGAAGACAATGTAACGTTTATTGCTAAAAGCAGTATAACGTTTATTGCTAAAAGGTACACATCTTCAATCCCTTGTTAATTATAAGTTCTATACGTATTTGATATTTCCGCTGCGTACTCGTGATATGTTTAATTGGTTAAATATATGCAAAATCCCAACAGAAAACCATAGTTTAAAGGAAGATTGCATTTTATTTTATTAGATAACAAGTTGCCTTTCTGATGTTGCTTTCCTGAAAAGTTATCTATAGAATAATAATCCACAATTCCCTTTTAAACGTTATGGTTCGAAATCTACTTTTAATATCTATGACACTATCATATTGTTTATACAATCGAGCTCTTGTCGTATTGTTTGTCAACATTAGATAATGTTGTCCTGTACACAAGTGGGAGAAATCTTAAGTGTGTGCAAGGAACAACAAATAACAATATGATTATTGGTTTCTCTTGACCCCAAGGTAAGAAAGCTAATAAATCTACTAGGACTTAAACACACAAGATGTTTGTTGCCCTATTACATTTAAATGTCAAGATATTATGTGGTTTCGAAATTCCACGACTTTAAAAGCTAGGAAGACTTTGACATGCGTAAATGGGGCCAAAAAAGTTAATTTTATGTACTCTAAGTGGGTATGTATTTGTATAAAGGCTATACCACAACGATTATATCGATGAATGTGGCCGGAGTTTATAGGACGAAGGAGCCTTATATGGATACATACATGTTTTAATTATTAGATAATTAGGATCATTATGAATATTTGCATGGCTTAATTGTTAAGTGTTATTTGAATAAATTGTTATGTGAATTAGTTTTATGTTTATATTGTTTTAATTTAAGTATTGGACTTATGAGAAAATAAAAGGGTTTTTCAAAAATAAATATAAACATGACTAATTATGATGAATATTCGATTAGTTTAATGGACTATTTATAGTTCATATTGTGTTTCAAATTATATTTTAATTTTGAATGGTTTAAAAAAACTAAATGCTAAGCTCATGGGAAGTACGCACATCCACTAGAACAAACTATAAGAAAGTTTAAAGCGAGTGGTCACTATTTAATACATTAGATGCATTAAAAATATGTGATAACCGGTACTAAATAACTTATTTGATAAAGTTTTTATTAATAAATCAATGATACGAAGATGTATGCATGCATCTTCGTATCTTATTTGCACGACAATTATTATAACACTATTTTAATAAGTAACTGCCATCCAATTTGTAAAAACACTTGTAGATGCTTTTTACTATGCGTGAGACGTATGTAGATCGTAATCCCAATGTGATTATACACTTTTTCAGTAGACTTATGGTTACATTAATCATTATAGTTTTTGATTGGATGACTTAATCGGTTTATGGGTGAGACCTTAGATCGAGGCATAGATGGGATGAAACATGCTTACTAGAAATTATTGTAATAAAGTAAGTCCCATAATGTTCTAGGAATTGCACCGGTGGAATTATTGATCGTTAATTACCTTTTGAGTACACCATCACTTCTAGATCAACTGATGTGGTGGTGGTACGTCAAGTAGGATCCTAGTCTTTGGAAAATTAATTGTTTATTTGATTAAACATGGGTAGTTAATTTTCTTCAAGAAGTTTTATCGAAAATACTAATTCTTGAACTTTAACTATGTTTTGTAGATGACACACCCTGTTCAAAACATAAACCATTCGGCTTTCAGGTCGATGTTTGAAAGAGAAAAACTTTCTGGAAATAATTTCAATGACTGGTTTCGTCAACTTAAGTTAGTCTTGAGAGTTGAAAAGAAAATGTTTGTCATTGAACAACCTTTACCCGCGGCTCCTGCTGCTGATTCTGCAGCAAATGTGCTGTTAGAATGGAATGCAGTTTATGATGCATATAATGAGGTTGCTTGTCTTATACTCGGTAGTATGACTCATGAGCTTCATAGACAGTTTGAAAACTCCTCACCATATGACATGATAAAAGAGCTTAAAGCTATGTTTGAAAAACAAGCTGGAGTGGAAAGGTTTGACCTAATCCAAACTTTCCATGCTTGCAAACAAGAGGAGGGTAAACCAGTTGCTGCATATGTCATCCAGATGAAAGGATATGTAGATCAATTGGAACGTCTTGGTTATGTGCTACCACAGGATCTTATAGTAGGACTTATCTTAAATGGCCTTACTAAAGATTTTTCTGGTTTTGTAAGAAATTACAATATGCATAACATGGGGAAGACAGTGGGTGAACTACATGCTATGCTCATTGAGTATGAAAAGGGTTTACCTAAAAAGGCTGAAACACCACAAGTAATGATGATTAAAGGTGGTAAAATCCAAAAGGCCAATAAGAAATCGCTTAAAGTTAAAGGCAAGGGTAAAGCTAATGGCAAGGGAAAAGATAAACAAGTTTATATCCCTAAGCCTAAAAACCCTAAACCTTCTACTAAAGAGAACCCAGCTAAGGTTGACGCCTGCCACCAATGCAAGGAGGTGGGTCATTAGAAGAGGAATTATCTTATGTGTCTTGCTGAGTTATTGAAGAAAAAGAAGCAAGTTGGTTCTGCCAGTTCTTCAGGTATCTTCATAATAGAGTTACAATGGGGCCCCTTTTTTTCCTAACAAATCCTGGGTGTATGACACTTGTTGTGGTACTAATATTTGTATTACAAAATAGGGGTTTAGAGAAGCAAGGAAGCTGAAACAAGGAGCTCTCTATTTGTACATAGGCAATGGTGTTCGTGCGCAATTAGAAGCCATAGGAAGTTTTGACTTGGTTTTGCCTAATGTCCTTGTGATTTGTTTAGACAATTGTCATTATGCACTTTCTATGACTTATAGGGTGTTGTTTCAGTTCAACCAGTTGGTATAAACAATGGATTTGTCCATGCTTTTATAGATTTTGGAATTCAGTTTCTAAGAATAATGTTTCATTATTTTAATGCTATTCCCTAGCAAATGGTATTTTTTTGAAATGATAATGCATAATCTTGTACCAAATTGTTTAATCTATTTATAATGTTAGCACAAAAAGAGCCAAACATATTAGGACTACTACGTATTTATGGCACTGTCGTCTTGCTCATATAAGTAAAGTAAACATATTGAAAAGCTGCAACATAACAGGGCTTTTAAAATCAAAATGATGAGTCATTGATCCAAGCGGTATCTGTTTATCGAATAAATGTAAGGAAATCGTTTCCATATAGTCCCAAAAGGGCAACTGATCTTCTTGGAATAATACATACTGATGTGTGTAGTCCACATAGACATGTGTCAAAACAAGGTGCTAGTTACTTCATTACATTCACGGATGATAATAGTCGTTATGGTTATGTTTATCTTCTTAAACATAAACACAGGCTTGAAAACATTCAAAGGTGTTTAAGAATAAGTAGAAAATCAACTCGGGAAGACAATCAAGGCTCTTCAATCAGATCGAGGTGGTGAATACATAAGCCAATATGTTAAATATTATCTTAAAGCTTGTGGAATTGTCCAACAATTTACTCCCCTTTACACACCACAACATAATGGGGTGTCTGAAAGAAGGAATCGTACTTTGTTAGACATGGTTTGATCTATGATGAATCTTACAACTCTGCCGTTATCCTTTGGTTTATGCTCTAGAGTCTGCGACACGCATTCTCAATATGGTTCCAACCAAGAAGGTTGATAAGTACACCATATGAACATGGTATGGGAAAGTTCACTAAACTGTCTTACTTGAAATGTCTGGTATGGTGAGGCGGCTTTGAAGCGAGAACGACTGACAAACTTCAACAAAGATTTGTTAAGTGTATCTTTATAAGAATAACCACAGGGAAACAATGGATTGCTATTTCTACTTCCCACCTGAAAACAAAATAGTTGTTGCGAGGTATGTTGAGTTCTTTGAGAAAAATCTCATAACTCAAGAAGTCAGTGGGAGGGACATAGATCTTGAAGAAATTCAAGATGAAGATACATCACCTTCTAAAATCACTAGCGAAGTTCCTATGGAGGTTGAAGGTTTTGAACCACCTCAAGAGGAAGATATTCCGATTTGTAGGTCTGAAAGGACACGTCGAGCTCCAAATCGTTTAAGTCTAAATATAGAAATGGAGGAGCATAGTCTAGGGGATCTTAATGAACCCACTAGCTATAAATCCATGATGTTAGATTCTGAATCTAATAAGTGGATCGATGCTATGAATGCGGAAATACAATCCATGATGGACAATATGGTATGTGTCCTGGTCGATCTTCCCTCCTGCCCGTACTACAGTTAGGAGTAATGTGATTTTTTTTTTAAGAAAAAGACTGACATGGATGGCATTGTACACACCTATAAAGCTCGTCTTATAGCAAAGGGTTATACTCAACTCTACGGGGTTGATTATAAAGAAACGTTGTCACCCATCGTTGACATTAGAGCTATTAGGATTCTCATATCTATAGCAGCATACTATGATTATGAGATATGGAAAATGGATATAAAAATAGCCTTCTTAAATGGTTATCTTGATAAAGACATTTATATGGTGGCAACCTTAAGGTGTATGTTGATCCTAATCATCCCAGAAAAGTAATGCAACTTCAAAGATCCATTTATGGTCTTAAGCAAGCATCAATAGCTGGAATAAAAGATTGATGAGGAAATCAAAAAGGTTGGATTTGCTCAAAATCTAATTAGCCATATGTATAATCAAAAGGCTAGTGGGAGTAATGTTACATTTTCTCATCTAAATGTTGATGACTAATCATCATGGGAAATCACATTACCAAGTTTACAAAGTTAAAAGATGTTATCTGGAAAGTGTTTTTGCTATGAAGGATTTAGGGAAAGCAGCAATTTAATCTTGAAATCAAAACTACAGAATAGGTCAAAGTGATTGATTGGACTTGGTCAAAGCTTACATAGATAAGATCTTAAAGAGATATGGAATGGATAATTCCAAACGTTGTCATATCCTCATGGGCAAGAAAAGACTTGACTTAACAAAACACAAGGTGCTTCAACACCGAAGAGGTGAAGCGCATGCAAAATGTACCTTATGCTTCGGATGTAGGTTCCATTATGTATGTTGTAAGATGCACTAGACCTGATGTTGCGTTCGTGCAAAATATAACAAGCCGTTTTCAACAGAATCCTGGTGAATGTCACTAGACTGCTTTGAAAAATATTCTTAATTATTTAAGAAATACTAAAGATATGTTTTTGGTTTACGGTAGAAATCCGGAAGCTGAACTTCGAGTTGATTGCTATTGTAATGCTGGATTTGAGACTGATAGAGATGATACAAAATCTCAGACAGGATATGTCTTCATTTTGAATGGATGCGCAGTAGACTGGAAGAGCTCCAAACAAAGTACTACTGCAATGTCTGCTACAAAAGCGGAATACATAGCTGATTCAGAAGTTGCGATGGAAACTATTTGGATTAGGAAGTTTATTTCAGGGCTTGGTATAGTAACAACAATAAAACTAAACCTATTAGAAATGTTTTGAGAAAATTCAGCCCCGCACTTTATTTTGCCTAACTAACCGGGAGTTGTTTTATTTCCCCCCAGAAAGGCACCAAGACACTACCATAGGAGATATCATTATGTCGTGAGTGCTTGCACTAGTCAAATTAAGAATCCTTAAAGTTCTCACAGATACAATCTGGCTAAAAAAAAATAAAAGTACCAAAAAAAGAAAAAAAAAATAAAAATAAAGATCCTATTACGAAGGCTTTACCTAAAGAAAAAGCTTACTCCCAACATGCTAAAGCATAGGGACTATCGTTTAGCCTAGTAGTTTCATGTAGATCGTGTGTACTTAGGTAGTTGGATAAGGGATGTTTGAATAATTTATTTTATGATAATGATACATGGTATTTTGTTATACATATATCTTAAATTGTTTCCTATATTTACATGTTTAAATCCGTGAATAATAAAAGTTATTATTCTAAATTAATCCGTTGTCGATTAACAATATACGAATATTGTTAAAGCAAAGAAACTTCTAAATTGCTCGTGATATTATAGATATTAACGGATGTGTCCCACCAAACTCACATATATTCAAAAGATGAATATGATTCCCCAACACAAGGATATTATTTTATGGATCATCGTCATCAAGTAAACCTTGTAAGTTATTTTATTTACAAAATCCTTAGACTTGAGATGGAAGTAGGTCTTGCATATGTGGATAATCCTTCGAGTGATCTAGTCTAAGTAGTTATCCTGAAAAATGGATAACAATAAGGGCTATTTTCCAGAGGTGATTTTGAACATGATGACTTGGCACTTGCATCAATATAGAATTTCTTCCTTCAATAGTTAAGAAAGATACCACTTGGGCCCCTTCGTAGAATTAAATCAGATGTGTGTATGCCGTACCCGAAAAACATGTATGATATGACTCATTGAATTTTTCGGTAACTTGATTAGTTATATATACGAGGAAATAGAATCGTAAAATAATGGAATGACATTGATCCATATCATTTTTACACCAACGGTATCGAAAACAAAAGTGGATTGTACAATTCCAAAATCATTTGTCCGTGTTTTGAGAAACGACACTGCGGATATTTCTGGGAGTAATGACGTGTTGCTAACGCTTATCAATGTTATTATAATAATTATACAATGTCCAAGTGGAGCTTTAGAATAAGAACAAATATAAATTATATATGTCATGAAATTATTCGAGCCTAAGGGGATGCATAACGTTAAATGTAGAACAGATGATTAATATATTAATGTAATATTTAAATTAATTTTAAACAAACGATCTTAAAAGTTTAACACACAACACAAATATTTAGACGTTAATAGTTAGAAGGACTTAATATGCAAAATCGGGAAAAGGAAAAGATTTGGGTTGTCCCCTCTCCTTTAGTTGGCCAAATATCTCCTTCCATATGGAAGGAGATTGCTTGCTTTCTCACCAAGATTGTAAGGGCTATAAAAGGAGGTCTTAGGGTGTTTTGTAAATCATAACTTGAAACCTAAAAATTCTAAATCTCTCCTTGCCCTTTCCCTTGGCCGACCGAACCTCAAAACCCGTAAGGGATTCGGTTTTCTCCTTCCCCTTGTCGAACGAGCCAACAAACAAACCCTTAGAGTTTTTTATGTTGAGGTTTTACAATCAAAGAAGTGCTTTCGCGTTGTTGATTATTCAAATTGAAGAGATCGTTTGGTAAACAATATTAGTAACTAGCATACACATTGTTTGCTAAGAATGTATTGTGTATGAATACATAGAGAGATCATTCTTTTGATCTTCGTGGTTTCGCGTGTTAGTATACACACGCGTATATTGAAGACAATGTTAAGTTTATTGCTATAAGCAGTCTAACGTTCCTTGCTAAAGTTATATATCTTCAATCCCTTGTTAATTATAAGTTCTATACATGTTTGATCTTACTGTTGCGTACTCGTGATATGTTTAACTGTTAATTAGATCCAAAATCCCAACACCTACAACCAAACTCGAAACCCCCTTGTTTTAACCAAAACTCAAACTTACACAAAACCTTATTGCATGTCCCTTTTTATTGCATGGATGATTAAGTTATCACCATGTAAGAAATATTAGATAGCTAGAAAGATCAAAACACCAAAGGTGTTTGTTTGGCTTACTCGAGCAAACCAAAAAGGAGAGGGGGAAACAAGAAAACTATTTTCTTTTACTCCTAGCTTGAGCTATAACATCTTTGGGTGAGGTTTAAATGTATTTTCAAGATCAAAATCAAAAATGGAATGTGTGTGTGTTGGGATACTCGGCCAAGCCAAGAAGAAAGGAAAACAAAGAAAAGATTTTGAGCACTATGAGTTACTTGTGTATATAAAGGGGTTTAACCAAATCTTGGAAGAAACAACAGTAGACAGAAATGACATCATTTTGTTAATGGCATAAATAGGGTCATCTCCTTGTTTAAACACCGGAACTGTAAAACCAAAGTGTATTGGAGGAAATTCAGCAAGATGTGTTTGTTGATTGACTGTGGAGACAATATATTCAATTTGAGGAACATATTGTGGTTGTGGACAAGCCTCTTGATGAATATTAGATGAGTAAGCATTTGGATACGGTGCTGATGGATAAGTGATTGCAAGAGGTGTAGATGGATAAGTAGTAGAGTAATGTTGTGTGGGATGAATTGATCCATATTGAGGAGACAAAGATGGTGAAAATTGTTGTTGAAACTGAGGATTGTTGTATGAAGGCTGATAAGTGTTGAAGTGAGGTGATGTCATCTGATGATTCGCAACTAGTGCAAGTGGATCTTGATTGCGTTCACACATAATACGGACTTCATTTGCATGGAGTTTGTGTTGTTCAAGATATTCATGAAGTTGATCAAAGTTGATAGTATGCAAATCTTTTACAAGCTTGACATCAGTTACAAACTTACTCCATTCAGGTGGAAGACTGTTTAAGAACTTAGTATTAACTTGAAATTGCTCCATTTTCATTTTGTAAATGTTCATGTCATTGATCAGCTGAGTGAATCTCAAGTAATATTGATGTAGTGATTCCCCTTGATGTGAGTAAACTTATCAAATGCATCATACAGTTTACACTCCCTTTCCTGCTTAGTCAAAGAGGTACCTTGCATTAGAAGTTGAACTTTTTCCCATAAATCCTTGGCAACTCTATGATGATTAACGAGTGAATAGACATCAGATGGTAGACCTTGAAGAATGATATTAGTTTTCTTGAGATCACAATCAGCTTGGATTTTCTCTGTAGCAAACAATTCAACATATTTCTTTGTCCTGGTCATCCCATTTTCTTCAATCATAGGCCAAATGAGTAGACCATGTTTAACTGATTCAAGTATCATTCTTCCGTGCTCTCTGTTTTGCATGTATAATTCGATTCTACTTTTTCAAGAATCATACAAGTCTTTGTCCAACATTGGTGACGATTGTCAGCACCAGAGAGTATCATGTACTCAGCAAGGGTATTCTTTTATCCATTTGGAATCATTGAATCTATTTTTCTTTGATATGAGATAAGATAAAAGGTGATCGTACAATGATTAGAAGTTTTTGTGTTAAATTGCTGTTTGTTTTAAGTGAATGAGTCTTAAGATTACACGGGATTTTACAATTCTTGATAAAACCGAGAAAATAATTGAATACTTCACGGGATTTTACAAATCATAGAAAATCCGTTTAAGAAAGATGTATAAATCGCCGATTAAAAGACAGGTATAAATCGCCGGATTTAATGGATGTATAAATCGCTGGATTCTGGTGATGTATAAATCGCTGGATTCTGGTGACGTATAAATCACTGGATTTCACTAACGTATAAATCGTTGGATTTGACCACGTATAAATCGCTGGAACTGAAACACGTATAAATCGCCGTACACCCAAACGTATAAATAGCCGGATTCAACACGTATAAATCGCCGGAATCAAACACGTATAAATCGTCGAATTCAATATGTATAAATCGCCGAATTCAAACAGTGTGTATAAAAAGCCGTCTTCAAACTCTTCAAATCACTTAAAAACACAATTTTTGACGTTTGTACTTAAATTTTCTTGTACAACTAACTATTCTAACCCTAGTAGAAGCATAAAAACACAAACTTTATGATTTTTAACACTATAGTAGAAACTTTGTTTGAATGTATTAAAAATTATGCAGAATCTAATCTTTAATATTAAGAAGAACTATTAATGAAACAGTAATTATATGAACATATAATTCAACAAACAAAAGCTTCAATATTATTAATATTATGAATACTCTCAAAGTATTAGGGTTATAAAGACCTTGAAGCTATGATAATTTTATGAATGACTCGTATTGGTATGGTGCATCAATCTCTATGCCCTAGAACCCTCTTTTTATATACAAGGCGACCCTAAACGTCTTCCAATACTTTCCTAAAATATCAAATCTTTAAAACAAATAAGTTATACATAACTTTACACAAATAACTCATAATAAAGCACATAAGTCATACTAACTCAACTTAGCAGTACTAACTCTTCACTAGCAACATTAACTCTTTCAGCAGCATTAACTTTGTACTAACAGTAGTAACTTTTGTACTAGCAGTAGTAACTACTTAGCAGTTTTTCTTCTAAGTCTCTAAGCAGCACTAATATGCACTAGCAGTAGTAACTTTACACTAGCAGTACTAACTGTGTACTAGCAGTAGTAAACACTTAGCATTTTTCTTTGAAGTTCTTGAGCAGTACTAACACAACTGAGCAGCATTAACTCTGATATGAGCAACAGTAATACTAGCAGCATTAAGAAGGCTTTTAATCCCAACACTTTTTGACGTTTTTACCAGATTTTTCTTGTACTTCTTACCTATCTAAGACTATTAGAACCTTAAAAACACAAACTTTATAGTTTTTGACACGAAAAATTTAAAATCAAGATTCTTGGTACAAAACCCTTTTTCTAACCAAAAAGACTCAAAAAGATGATTTTTTTATGGTTTTTCAAAGATTTTCTTGTACTTCTAGCCTAAACCAAGATAAATAAAAAGAAAGTTTAAATATTATAGATTTTAAACGCCAATTAAAAAGAACACAAAATTAACTCAAAAAGTGAAAACTTTTTGAATGGTTCAAACCAAGATACACGAGTAAACAAAGGTAACAAACGCACACAAAACATTCACAAACACCCCATGGCTTTGATGCCAATTGTAGAATATCTTAACACATATAGTATAGGATTTGTTTAGGGTTTTTAGAGAGAGAAAGAGGTGGTTGGATGAACACTTATAGAGAGAAACAAAGAAAGAACAATTAGATTACTATGTGAGAAAATAAACAACCAACACCCTCTCCATGTGTAGAGAGGGCTTTTTTACTTCTAGCTATGACCGACCAAGGCTTAGTCTGGATTATTCATGTGCTTTGCCGGTTAGCTACAATCATTACATATGAATAATCAACGAGCTACGTACAGAGCATATATGTGAATGGACCGCACTATTTCGTATTCTAACACTTTCTTTCCTCATTCTTCCGCGAATAACTACTCCTCCATGAATCCCAATCTTCTCAAAACAGTATTTACAAGGATAAGGACTTAGCAATCGTGTACTCAAATAATTAACTTGGGTTAAAACAATAATGTACTAAAAGCGAGTACATACAAGGTAGGCTAAGGCGATTTGGGTGTAACGATTGGTTTAAGGGTGACAATGCTCTTCATTAATAATCTGGAATCCACTAGAAAATTACGAGAACTGTGAAAAAGGATAGGCTCGGAGGGTTGTACTAGGGGTATCCTGCACTAAGAATGAGTGCATGGCAAGGGTGTGGGATAGTTATATGATCGATGTGACCATCATAACAATTACAGGTTTAAAACATGGGTTAATCCTAATGCCTCTTATCAAGCAAATCCTAATACTCACTATGCGGTCTCGGAATGCATCACAATTATAAGTCCTAGAATTTAATAAACTACCGGTACACTCTCATAATTCTAAAGTAACCGATGCCAATGTTCCAGAAAAGGTGACAAAACCACGCATATACATCCGCAACGACGGAATAGACACACATGATTGCTCACTCCTTAACTCGAACAAGCTAAAGGTATAATATTTAAGGGCGAACCTCACATTTTGGGGGTGGAATTTGAGGGTTTTTATGCTAGTAATATAAATTCCTATCCATGAGATGCTATTAATACTCGTTTTTGTCGGTATGTGTCATAATTTTTTTTAATTTTTTGTCAAAATTACCTCTTATGCTATGTTTCGATATATTACCCATCATTTTAAGGACAAAGCAAATGGAAAATGAAAGAATAGTTTCTAAGGCTTATTTTCCCCTACACTTAAGTTGAACATTGTCCCCAATGTTCTATAGAAGTACCCGTAAAAACGAATAAAGGGAAAAAGAAAACAAGGAAAAGAAACTAGTACTCCCCTGGTTTGCTCAATAATGGAGAAGAAACATGCGATAACTGGTTAAATCGTCCTCCAAGAATCATCCAATGAAACTTCCTAAGAACTTCCAAGCTTCTTCTCATCAAATATAACCTGTAATCAAAGACAAAGACAACTACACCAAGCATAAAATGTGCGATATAATAATATACAATGTGAAATTAGGGTTGACTCTATAAAGCAGTAAAGATAGGATGAGAGAATTGTTAAACTCATGGTTTTGCAAGTTTATAAAAGAATTATAACTTTCTTAAGTGTTGTACAAGTTTTATTTTCAAAAATATTTAAATTTTTTAAGTTTTCTTGTATCTGGGCGTCACAGACGTCGTGGTGACGGCATCGTGTGTAAATCGTGACGCCGTCTCCACGCTATGTGAAAACTCAACTTTTGCTTTTGATGAATAATTTTCTGCACGTGATTCCATAGGTTAATTCCTGTACAAATAGTTGCATAAAACCTGAGATTTGACAATTTACTCATATGACTCGAAACTGACGCAATAATCTAACAATATATTTAACAGCTTAACTTGGCTCAAAAACCAGAAAAATTTCCTTTACACTTATTATTTTCAAAATACCTTTGATTGAAATTAAGACGAGGTTAAAAACAAAACAAAGCATGATTACAAGATTGGAGTTCGAACATGATAGAATAAAATGAAAAGAATAAAACACATGACACTCCTAATATGCGGGAGAAGTAAAATTGGGTTACCTTCCAAGAAGCGTTTTTCTTTATTTTACAAGTCTTGTAGCTAGACTCGAATTCACACGTCCTCACGTGACTTCTCTTATGTCTTCCATTCCTCCCTTGGGGTAATAGAGTGAATCCTTGCATTGAAATTTGTCCTTTCATTAGTTGAACTCCATCTCCCTTTCTAAGTGAAGCTTTATCTTTTCTTCCTATTTCAGGACTAGCCTATTCACAGTTATAGTGGCGGCAATGGGCTCTATGTCGTTCTTGACTCCTTTCTCGGTCATATAGGGGGAATCAGGTATCCAATGGAAACTTATCTTACTCTTTCCAGATCTTAGAGTTATGGAACCTTAATCAAACCTTAATGATATGATGATAGAATTTTTACATTAGAAGAATAATGAATTTGATGAGGATTAATTACATTAACTTAAATAATTATATTATGTGTATAAATAAATAATTATTTAAATATGAATTTTATGCGGCCTTGGCCGTTGTCATAAATGGTGTTCCTAAGATAAAAGGACTCTTTTCGTTTTCTGTGATATCCAAAATCACAAAGTCTACGGGGTATACATTATTCGTGACCCCTTCAACTAAGACGTCCTGTAGCAAATTCCTAACGGTAAATGCACGAGTGCAAGCAATGAGAGTCTAATTTCTGCTTAGTAGGCCTTCGTCGATAAGTTCATGAAGTAGAGTAGGGCCTGAAGTAAACATTGGATCCCCCCTTGATCGACGAGGGCTTTCACGTGCTTAAGGCCCCCTATGCTGCAAGGTATTTCAAAATTCCCTCTGATGTCCTCCTTCTTTGTTATCCTTTTCTTAAGGATCACTTTATAAACAGGCCCCCGAGGTAACGCATTATATGTCTTTCCCTTTACCTTCCCAACTCGGGCCCTTGACACAGAGTTATTGAACCTATTATTATCGACTAGTCCCTCAATTAGCTTTTCATTAATCCTATGCTTCAGATAATATTCTACAGGACGAGAACTGAGTACTTCCACCACTTATTCCTCCTTAGCCTTTTTTATCGGCTTGTTTTTAGTTTCATTATTCCTTTCGGCTTCCTTCACTAGTATTTCTGTTTCTGTTCTGGTAGGTTTTACAGTGTTGTTGAGTGTCTCATCCGTCTTGTCACTCCTTTCTTCCTCTCCTCTTGCTAGAGAGATAGAGTTTACGTTCTTGGTGACAGGGAATTTGGCTTCTTCCCTTATCAATACTTTCTTAGGGGTTCTGTTGGTCGTGAGTTGCTTGAGAAGTCTGAACATTTTAGTCATTCTGTCGTTGATCTCCTCGCGTTGCTTGAAAATGGCGTTCTCAAATCTTTCCATTCTTTTCAGTGGTGAGCTACCATGTAGTCCTTACTCGAGCCTCAAAATAGTTCCAAATTGCTGGTGGGTTGAGGCTTAGACCTGTACGTTCAGGAAATAATAGTGATTTCAAACTAGGTGGCCGTTTTATGGCTTTGTGGGCGAGGGTTGGAATAGACTGCATCGGCATAAGCATGAGGGATGTGTGTTGAACTCCTAAGGGAGCAAGATTAGCTTCCATCAAGCGTTGGACTTGATTTTCGAGCTCGATTAGACAGCGGTCAGATGTACTCCGGACATCTTGAGGCAAAGCGATTGCCTTGACCAACTTAGCAAAATCCTTTGGGTCATTCCAACTTTTGTTGTCATAGAGGGTGAGGTCCTCTAACAATGCCCAGGATTCTTCAGCGTTTAGGTCACGAAGTTTGCCACCGGCTGATTGGTTAATGGTTCGTCTTGTGACAGGATTGACATGGTCATAAAAAATTTAGAATTGGATCCAAAGGTCTATGCCATTATGAGGGACTTTTTGGAGTAAGTCCTTGAAACGAGTCCATGCTTCGGATAAAGATTCTGCATGATGTTGTTGGAACATCTGGATATCATTGTGGAGTTTTGCGGTCCTTCCCGGTGGAAAGAATTGAGCAAGGAATCGGGTAGTAAGATCCTCCCATGTGGTGATGGATCTTGCTGGAAGACGTTCAAGCCAATTGCTAGCTTGATCGCGAAGGGACAATTGAAATAAACACAGGCGCATTTTTTCCCTGTTTTCATCGTCAAGGTCTAGTGAGTCCATAAGTTTAAGGAAATCCTTGAGGTGTTGGTTTGGATCCTCGGACCGAAGTCCATGGAATGAGCATCCGTT